>CANUEZ040000091.1:1412500-1647500 GCA_948099385.1 Fasciola hepatica
TATTGTGACTACTACTTACAACCTCCTGGTTTCTGTCACATATACTGTTGAAAGTAATTATCCCAGAAAATTTTTGTGTGAAAGGATCTCTCTCAGTGAAGAGAATTGACAGCATCTTTTAAATCCCTTGTCCCCGCCTGCGGCAACAATTAACTTGGAGGCCCTCAAGCCCAATACTGCCTGGTAAAGCCGTAAATTGGATTCATTTTTTTAATAACTCAAACTGTGCATACTTACGGCAGTTTTCGATTGCTGTCATTGAACAGAGTCTAAATATAGAATTAGGGATTAGTAGGAAAGAGACATGAGTACAACACACTTATCCGAAAGTAGTTAAAACTCATCAGTTTTTTCTTCCGCGTTTTCATTTCTGTACACAAGTAAACGATTACTGTCTCCTTTAGAATAATCGAAACAGAAAGCAATATCCACTTGGTTTACCTCTTAGGAGAAATATTTTTTCTCGGTTTCTTGTTATCCGCGTTGTTTTTCCACAAAACCTACATCAAACATTTATGTTTCATTCACTCATCCAGCTCCGGGACGCCTTAGGCAAGACTTATGTGATCTCATCGTTTTCGCAAGAAGAGGTATCACGAATGCTGCGCTCCCTCGGTCGTGTTCGATGTCTGCTTGGTGTTCAGCTGGGGTCAAACGAGGAAATGCTTTTGAAAAATTGTCTTTGGTGGGTTAAACATTTTTTCTTTCTTTCCATATTGCGTATCATTTCACTTCGGAGCTGGATCCAAATCAGTCATTTATAATACAGATGATACTCTGTAAATGGGACTAAACGATCTTCAGCGAGTGCAGCGAAACGAAACGCAAAGCACACACACACACACCAAACTGGTGTCGCTAGAGAAAACCGTAGGGGCGAAATGTAATATAACCGCTACGTGGCACGACGCCATTCCATCTCCAATGATTCAAGGGTAACAAGTCATTCACCACACAGCGATCTACTACTATGATGGACGACTTTTCTGTGAGAAGCTCACGTGAAACAGACATTATGTTACAAACAAACTAGAGTTTGGCTACTTGTGTTTGTACCATATTATCCATGATTCTTGTTTATCATTGTCCCACACGCACGGTGACAAATCATCATGGCCGGATTGCGTTATTTATAGGGACCTTATGGATAACAAGATTTTTTTCCAACATCCTGATCTTACTCGCTGTCTGGCGGTGCATGAGACCGTGATGCAACTCATGGTACAGACATTGACCAAAGCTACCTTGGAACAGCCAGGATCTGGTACGGATACAAGCGCGAAGCCTACCTCTGTGGTGACGGTGGACAGTTTAATCGAGTCCACCGGAATTCCGGTCTCTGGCACAGCCAGTACACCTGGAGCGGGTAATAGTGGACTGCCCGTCGTGCAAGAAGAAGGTACGTGCAATCCCTCAGTCCAGATCATCTATGCGATCAGGATGAATCATCTTTTCTTTTAACATATCCAGTTTATGTTTAATTCACATCTGAATCAGGTGCATAAACGGTGCTAGACTGTTCGCGCTTTGAAGTTCTTAGTGTGTAGGAAAAACAGCTTGACGCGAGTCCCAGGGATAAGAAAGCTCTTTGTGTACTGGTATTAGGAGACGAGCGGTGATCAGACGGTCATCATAGCGGATTAAGGGCCCTAGGATTTCGGGCTCGAGTCTCACCATCGCCGCTGGTTAACTCTTCTTTTCATTCGACCTAGTCGGTTGCAACCCCCTTCCTGAGCTGTTGTGTAATTTTCGCATCTGTTTTCAGGTTAATGTCTCTGCGTATGAGTGAAGATTGATTTCTTTTCCGGCTGACTTGACCCGTGCAGGTTAGGAGAACTGGCAATGACTGACCTCCTAATGACCATATGCATTACTCTTTTTCCAGATGGACTAGCTGGTCCATCAAGAAATCAGTCCAACTGTTTATCCCCAACGTGTTTGCATTTATTGCCCCTTGATTGATTCGCAACAACCCTTGTTATTTTATTTCATGCCTGCGCATGAGTGCAATCGAAGGGGCATACCCCAAAGCCACAGAGGCCTACTGCACTTTCAGGGATAACTGGCAACCAGACCCTGAAGGTCCCAATAAACCAGGTGTGGCAGCGAGCCGGACGACAGTGGATTACTGTCTACTACCGAAGTAACCGGATTCGAACCTTGATTAAGGAAGCACTCCAGACCACTCGACCGCAACCAGTCCTCACATTCCAGGCGGCGAGGCAAACAAAGCAGTGGTCATCGAATTACTCACAGGGTAGCATTAAAAAACGGACGCTGACTTGCGGTTACAATGACGCGAATGAACGCGATTTTCAACGAGTATTCTGTGACTGAGCCTGCGAACATACAAAATTACCACGAATTATGCTAAAGAAGCCCTATCACGAGACAGGATTTGGATGGTTGCACATGTTGTGTCAGTTTTAGTCTGGTCTGGTACCTATTCTAGGATTGGTGGTGAGTCAGGGGAGACGAAAAGTTCACACAAATTGTTTTTAAGCACACAGGGGGAGGGATTGCAGAGACGGCTTCCGACAGCCTCCGTTGTGGCTAGCATGCGACATTTTGTTGGTTTTGATTGCCGACCCCGAACCTTATACAAGGCGCGAAAAGCCTCAGTCACGTTCACTATGTGACTTGATTGAGCAAGGTGTGCAACCACCACGCTGGTGAGTGACTTTTTACTCCAGTGTTTAACCGCGCACGATGGTGTTCGCGGATGTGTTCAGACAAACCTTTGGTCGTGCGGCCGATGTACGTTGTCCCACAGGAACGAGAGGATGAATATACACAGAACAAGGCTGCAAAACCAGGTGCTTTGTCTTTCAACAGCAAAAGTCCTACTGGGCTGGATTCGAACAAAACCTGGAGCCTAGCTGCATAAAACGTTTTGCTGATGACCCCTGACAATAGTCGATGTACAATCTTTGCCAAAGTTCACCTCTGAATGGCATAGAAATGTATACTGGCATTCTTTCCACCTCAAACTTCCTTGGCATTTCCACTATCCATCTCAACTAACTGATCCGGATAGGTTCTTCTTGCCGTTTGGGGTTCTTCAGCGGTGTCCTCGAAGCCTGTTCTTCTTGCTGTGTTTGCGAGGCATCGAATTAAGTTCCTTTCAATCTTAAGAGGCACAAAGCTGTGAAAGTGGGTGTTTTGCCAATTCCACGTTGCCTTCCTGTGTACTGACCGGCTAGTTGAACCGTCTTCACGACGACTCATCCGAACGTCAATGAAGGCAGTTGTGTTGACTCTGTTTCCTTGAGGAATCGTAAGTTTATATGAGCTGAGTTAAACCTGTCTAGTAGTTGACTTGTGTGGTCTAATGAACTGATTGCACAAAATGTCATCCACATAGCATTTGTATGCACAACAGCCTCGGAATGATGATTCAGCTGGGCCATTTCCTAACTTTGCCGTAAAAACATCGGCAAAGAGTGGCTCATCGGTTGCTTATATCGCTATATTGAGAGCAACACAATTGAGATGGGCATTGCCTTCGAATATATGAAACAATTGCTCTTTTTTGAACATACGAGTTTAATAAGAAGCAGTTAGCAGGAATGATATATTGTCATTTTATGCTTTTTCACCGTACGCTTTTTGATCTTTATGATTATGGCTATTAATACTAGTATTACTATTATTATTTAATGTTGTTATTATTATTGTTTATAAGAATATCCTGTTGACATGGTACTTTTATGTGTACATGATCACATCCAAATGTTGAAATATTGTTGTGGGAGAAGAATTAAATAGTATCATTTAGTAACTGGAACAGTAGTGTTCTGTGTCAAAACTTTCTTCCTCATTTCCTGAATAGCCGGTAACTTCTTACTGACAGTCTCTCTCCCTTCTCCGCAACTTCGTTTCAAGGCCTGACTGCCCAGGAGCAGCAAAGAAATGCCGCTGGTCCCACAGAGATGGTCGTTCAATGCTGTCGATTTCTATGTTATTTCTGTCGTACCTCTCGGGGAAATCAGAAAGCAATGTTTGAACACCTAAGTTACATGCTAGAAAATTCATCCATGTTGCTGGGTAAGTGTTCTTCGACTGAGCTCTGCTGTTCGTTATCTTAGAATAAATTAAGCCTCGTAGTCAAGTGTCCAGTTATCAGCGTATTGTCTATCAGCATTATCTACAGCTCACTCCAGACTGAGGAAAAAGAGGTTGATTAACTATAACAAATGCATTGGAAAATCAGTGGTTTCAACCTAGCTCAGAGCTCTAAAGCAATCTTCCCTGAATTGTTCGTCTTGCTAAATTTTATTCACTTCACTATATCACAATAAAAAGTATACAAATAATAATGTTAACAGTCTCTACATGATTCACGGCGATAAGACCGTGTTTGATCGACTGGTGCTCCTCCCCCCCCCTCCCTCCCCTCTTAGAGCGTCCTCCCGAAGAGCATGCGAACACATTGTCCCTGTCCCGACTGATTTTACCGCTGCAACTCCTCAAGAACAAACACGGTAGTCGGGTTGCGTACATGCACACCGGTAGATAACGCCACTTGGTCCTGTGCTAAAGAAATCTCGTAGTCCCTTCTTTTGTGGCAGGTGTCAAATGTTGCACTTGGGTATTTATATGTGAATTTCATGGGTCCTTCAGATAGTTCACGGAAGGACATTGGAATCATGTGACAGACAGCATTAGCGAATATTCAGGAATACGGCGCTCAATGTGTGTTGCTGTGCCCGCTTAGCTGCTTGTGACAGCCATTAATACATATGGTGAGGGCTGTTGCAAATGTACTTTTGGCGTTTGATTTCACAACTGGTAAACCCGCTGGGTTCACTAAATATAATCACTGGAACTTTCACACCACTGCAGTAGAACTCGTAAGCGCCCATAAATGGTGATGAGATGGTCAACCAGAAAGACATCCTTGACCCTTGATACCAAAACAGGTAATCAATTTGCACATGAATGGAATTGCTGTGAAGACGATTGCATCCCAATTCGATGTAGGGAGAACGCAAGTCCACATGATTGTGATAAATGAGACCAGCATCAAACCTAGTTGGGATCAAGCAACTTCAAGTCAGCAGAACATCTTACATTTATGTCCTAGTTGCTTCACTGATGTCGATTGCGCTGTGTACAGATGGCTTCTCACTGATCGGCGGAATCAATTGCCAGTAACGGGATGTGGTAATGGAGGTGGCTCGTAATTCAGGGCATAGCGGTTTTCACGCAAACAGTGGCTGATTGTACAAGTCCCAACAACGCCATAATATTAGCTCAAGACCATTCAACGATGAGGCCTCAAAAGTTTCAAGTGAAGAGCTGGTTCGCGTTTTTACCTTGTGCAAAGGTCATGATTCGAAGAACATTTTTAACTGCGATGAGTTTGGCCTTTTTTAGAGCCGTTCCAACTCATAGCTCGATTGTGAAACGTGATCTATGCAGTGGCACACGCAAATGTGAGGGAGAAGGCAGTAAGGCGGAAAAGAGCTAACGGTGCATTCCTTCCTGATAAAATAAATTGCTACTGAAAGTTTGTTTCATGTTTTCAAACGCGATGGTACCAATAATCTCTTGACCCTTTGGGAGGTTTGTTGGGTCCTGACAATTCAGCTCCGTGTTTTAACCATGTTTTGTGCTATCTTTCGAAAGTCCCTTCCAAGAGCAAACACCTCCAAGGAGTGAACAAATTTGGTCGGTCCGGACGGTGTTTCACTGTAAGGGGGGAGCACTGTATTTGTGTGTGTGATCCACGTGATAGGTAGTGGGAAATTCACGACTGGTCCTCACGGATCACGCCGATCAGTCGAAATAACACGGGAATCATTCTACTGTAAGATAGATGCAAGCGAAGTCACAAAATGTATCCGTTATATTTACTCAACAACATCCTCGATGGCATTCGTGTTTTCATTGGATTTGTGGACTACAGTGCGGTCTTCTCTGCCATGCGGCTCAGAAATATGGCTGGGACAAGTAGAAAAATCAGATAGACTATTGGTATTTAGGTGCCGATTTCTTTGCAGTATAGCTCGAATTTTGGTGAAAAACTATCATGGGTATGGGAGGGGGACTCCAAATACCTAATCAGAGCAGGTTAGCATGGTTTGGCTATTTGTTATGCATGCCCACAGCTACACTCCTCTGTTTGTATTGTTCTTCGAAGCGGGTAGCGGTTGGAGGCCAGGCCAATGTGGTCCATCCATGATACAGTGAAATACTATGAGAATCTCGACCAGTGGCCTTGGCAATGCTGGACGTTTTTGGCTTCCGATATTCGAAACATTAGACAATACGACCAAATGCCACAGTCAGCGTCATACTTGCTTACAGACTCTTTATTCCCATACATAAGGTTCACTTTTGCTTCTCTTTGCTATTGAACTGTTATTTTTATTTATTTATTTTTCCAGTAAAACTCCTCAATAAGGGACTCCTGAATAAGAGACATCCCCCAGATTGGTACAGCTTTAGATTTCCCGTCGCCAATTCCATAAGAGCTAAAGACACCCCTTCCACCGCTTATCCAAACAATGGAAAGTTTATGGTATCCCTTGGAACAGTAATACTTCTCTATAAGGGACACTGCACCGAGGTGCGCCAACATTGTTTAGCACAATAATCAACACTACTTACCATGTATACCCGAAAATGCACTAAAACTGAACAAAAGCGAATCCATTGTATCTATGCCTTAATTGCGTGTGTGTATGTGAACCACAATGTTACCGGCTGACCGGCACAGGTCGTGTGCACCTGTCAGCCTCACTGCTCATATTCTAGGACAGCCTGTAGTTATCAACACTCATCAGACATACGCTGTGAATGCAACTTTAGGCTTAAAGAGACCAGTGACAGTGGGAACATCGATTGCCACAGGTGGTCTACTGTTGCAGACTGTTTCAATGAGGACAGACCAACAGTCAAATGAAAAACAATTCATTCACGGTTTTGCCAGCCAGGCAAAGCTGGCATAGGTGGAGATGGAACGCAGACAGGGCTCCGTTCTCAGTGTGAACGGGAAGATCAGGACGATTCGAATGAAAGAAAATGGTTCATCGAAATTGGCGTACTACAAAGCAGTTACGTGTCATCATCATCATCATCGTCGTACAGCGTTAAACAGCAGGGCAAGCCCCACTGACTATTGCCTTCTTCACCATGTTGCACGTTGAATTAGAAAGTACGAATATACAATATGGATAGGGTATGGACCTACACAGGTGGGAAAAGGAAAGATAGCCCTGGTAGCGCACATTGATCATTCATTCTGATTCGATAGAAAGTAGGAGCACGATCGCCTCTGTTCATGGTTCGCTACCATATCCTTCAGTGTCTCGAGCCAACTGGTTGACGGATCTTTTGACCCCAACCACGAAGACGCGAAGCACCTACTTTCCCTAAGTTCGCTGTACATTTTCTCAATCCTCGCTGCCACGTCATCTGTTGACCACCACATGGCTTCTTCCATTCCCTTGGAGGAACGGGAAACGGGGCACGGTATGGTAAACGTGTGTTTGCCATACGTAACACATGCCCCAACCAACAAAACCTACTAAACTGTATATGCTGTGACAGAACGTTCTCTGAATTAGTGCCCAATACTCAATTTCTGACCTCAGCACTGCTCACTCGGCTATTCCATCCAATGTTAGCGACACTACGCAAACATCAGTGGTCGAAAACCTGAAGACGACGAATATCTTCCACACGTAGACCCCCAGTCACGTAAGCATACAACAAAACTGAACGCACTGCAGCACAGTATACACGACCTTTCAACTTCAGTGAAATATCAGGTCGCCGTCACAAGTGCTTCAGTCCGGCGTAGGCTGCTCGGGCCTTTAAAATGCGCGTGCCCACCTCTACTACTGTGTTGCCATCCGTCGTCACGCTGCTATCGAGGTAACTGAAGCGGTCGACAATTGTCAGCACCTCCCCATCGAACATCAAGTTCGGAATCGTTGCAACATCACTTTACACTCTGAAGGTGCAAAGCACATGCCGAACGGAGCTACAGCTCGTGCGAGTCTGTCTAGTGCATGTTGAACATGTCCCGTGGATTCGAACAAGCAGACAAGGTCGTCCGCGTAATCTAGGTCACATAGCTTTTCACAATTTCCTAGTTCGGCGCCTATATCCTGAAGATTTTACAACGTTATCTCCATTATTTCGTCCATGACGAAAATGAACAGGAATGGAGACATAGAACATCCTTGTCGAACACCAATCAGTTCAGTTCACTTCAGACAACCATTAACCATGCACTGGGTACGGTGGCTTTGGTTGCTATCTCCTAGCGGCAACCTCCTTGAACACCAATGGTCGTTTCGAACCGACTGGATAGTTTACCGTAAACCCTTAGGCGGCCAGAAGTATGAGAATACAATGATCGGAAATTGGTGCTAGACAAGAACAATCGGTTGTCTGCACAAACCTGGAGAAGTCTTTCCCCATTAACTGTACGCTCAGCGGGTAAAGCACAACAACCAACTTAATAAGCTTTTGACGCACTAAGTTTGCCGAACTGTGCATTCGAATCACTAGCTCGCACTACAATGTCAGAGACTTTGCTCCTGCAAACGAGAGTGGTGAGTTCATCGTAGAAATCACCCTCATATGTGTCAGAGCTACAGTTTGTTAGGGCGTATGCAAAAATTACAAACAAACTGCGCTTAACACAACTATCCTTTCGAACGCCAACTGAACCCTGGAGACTCACATCACATAAACGACTGTTAACAGGGATCCAGTCTAAGAGGACAACCTCAGCCCTGTCAGTCAAGACTATTCCTACACCACGTTGACCCGCAGCTTGAGCTGTTTCGTCTCATGAAGTGTACAGGGAATACCTAGATGAGATACCAGGAGCAGTTAGTTGAATCACACTGCTCGAATTCTGGATACGCATTTCACTTACGCAGCAGATATCAATCTTCAGAGAGTCCATTGTGAGTGCTAGACACGCCTGCTGACCGGCCTGCATGAGAGTACGTACGTTAAAGGAGCCGAGGTTCAGAGGCTGACGAGGCTTGAGAAAATGTGGGTCACAAGATAGAGGATTATTTCCGAAATTACTTGACAATGAACCGTTGTGAGTATCGTGCGTGTTATCAGTGGGAGCATTATGGGTAGATAGAGGGGACGAAGGGAGGTGGTTGAGGATAGAAGACAAATGTTGGTTAGACGAGAGGGAACTCTGACCAGTAGACCACTCGTCACTACCCACCCCGCTCGATACAATGGGCAGCGCGGTCCTGATTATCCTGTGTGACGAGGGATGCAGTATGGAGTTCTCTGTATTTGTGCAGTTCATGTGAGATGTTGGACGGTTACTGACACGGTGTTCAGCTGTAAAGCAGGAGGACGAATAATGTTCTCAACCAAAGCCTTTGGTTCTAACAAGAACCAGTCCGTAAGGCAGTGGGGCAGGTTTGTTGGAAGGCCATTTGCTTGGGTCAGTTGTTCCTCTGCTGATTCCACTGACTGAATTGCCATCTCAGATTGACCCCCAACCTAGAGGTTCAGGAGACTGGACTTTGTCTGGCCTCTACCCATTGACTTGTCAAACATGATTGCATCTCTGGCGTGAACAAGCCATCCTGTATAGCTCTTTGGTTCATAGAGGCGCGCAAGCCATCTCACCAGGTCAAGGTACAGTCTCGTCGTGTCAGAAAGTTTCTGTTCCATTGTGTCTCACCTAAACAGAATGAAATAATAGGCATCTGGAACGGTGAAGCTATGACTAAGATATCGTTTATTTCTACTACCTAATGTTTTTTTTTGCTATGAACAGCCAGCAGTCGTGCAGATGCAGGAGGACTACAGCGGTGGTGAATACGAAAACCCACTGGGGAAGTTGGATCAGTCTTCCCAACACCTAAGCAGGCACTACGGTTTGCGGGAGGTATACGTTTGTATACAGTGTAGGCTGATATAAATTTGTTGCCCATCATTACGCAACTACACCGAAATTTCACAACAATGTTTCCAGGATTCACAAAGAGCAAATATCACTCCTGCGCTGTTTGAAATGTAAATAAATTTTTTAGTGCGTTTCCATTTTTTATCATAGGAGTTTGATTTGTGAAAGTTACATGAGCTATTCATTGTTATCTGGAGAGAGGTTCACAAAAACCCCAATGAAAGGCAAATCCCACACTCAAGGACCTTTCGGTCTTACCCGTGAGTATCATTTATATCACTTCTGAGTGGATGATATTGTGGCTTTTCAGAGAAGATCGATGCATCAAATTGCGAAGTTAATAGTTAACTGGACTGATTTGTAGATTAGAATGTTTTTTCTCTGCGCTCACTTGCGTTTATTTCCCTGAACTTGAGTACACACACTTCGTTATTGAATTTCCTGACTTACCTCTGTTATTTTTTTGTTTTTGTTTGCTTTTGTGTACGCAGCACGCCCCAGTCTTCGAGGTACTTGCCCTTTGGATGTAGCATATTCTTCTTTAATGGACAATAATGAGCTGGCTTTAGCCTTACGAGAACGGCAACTTGAAAAAGTGAGTTTGGCTTAAGAAATCCCCATTAGACAATTTATTAGTCCCTAGGAATCATCACTTCTTATAATTTACCAGCATGAATTTATAATGTACAGCGTTCAAAAATGCTGTGGACACCCTGGGGCTGTCGAAATTCGCAACTTACTACTTCAGTGCTTGTTAGCGGTCAACTTATTGTGAATAGCACAAGGTATAGTTGCACCCTATAAGTAACGCTCGAAAGTCGCATGCCGCGCACACTGCAAACATGTCACGTGAGGTGTATAAGGGCGTGGGTGGCTGAGACAAACCACGGTCAACGTGCTCAGCTCCGTTCGGCGTCGAAATTCAGTCCACCTGTTGTTAAAAACCTAGCAGTCAAATGGATCACGGAGCAAACAGGCATCTGTATAATACCAAAGTTTATCAACGCGGGAGCAGCTGGTACAAAAAGAATCTCCTTGACTAACATGAAAGTAATAGACAATGTGATGTGACGGTGAATGTATAGTGTGGCATACACAGTTCACGACTTGTTGGCCCTGTGCATCTTCCCCACACGGTGAGTGCGAGTGTCTATCTGCATGTGATGAAGGAGACACTTCCTAAATATCTAAAAAGTCTACTCTTGCTCACCACGTTAGGAATGTGTTTCCGGTAAGACGGAACGCCAGCGCACTCCGCAACCATTATCACTGACTGGCTTCATGAGACGTCCGCTTAGCAGCTTTCGAGCGTTGCTTTGTTTTATTTACAATATTTTGCTTACTAACTTACCTGCTTATGGCTCGTGGCTTTCGAAATACGTGTGTGGTATGCCTTCAGGAAACCTGGCTGAATGCTGACGTGGACGATTCTGGGGTCAAAATGAAAAATTAGCCATACTTCTTCCAGGATAGGCAGAAGTCCACGAAGAAAAAAAAGAGGTGGTGGTGTTGTCATATATCAATACCAAGTGGCGTAGCAAGCCCAGCGTCATTTTTCCTACTCCTCCAATGGGATTGACCGTGTATCTGCCTCATGTCGTCGTAAATTTTCTCGTTTTGACCATATTATTATCCAAAATCTTTACACAGCACCACAAAGCTCAAATGACCTAGTTGACCCCTTCTACGATTCATCCCTACCTTTCCCTGTACCGTTGATAGATGATAATCTTCATATCATTGTGGGAGACTTTAATCATGCATCTAAATATTCACTCTCATCCTTTAATCTCCAAATATCCCGTTTTGACTCGCAAATGGATTCCATCCTAACTAATCATCCAAAACTCTTCCGTCAGAATTAGTGCGCCCCTTAGTACCAGTGATCACAGCATATTACATCTTCGTCCAAATATATACTCGAAACGTGATCACTTATCCTACACACGGACTAAACAGATTCGCTTTTCTCACGGAAGCTCATCTAAAGAAGACCTTTCACCGTTCGACCGTTCTTTGTTTCTCACCACCTCCTGGCTGCAACACAGCTTTAGCGATACCCTGTCGGTAGATCTTACGACCGAAATTATAAGCCACATCTTCAATATTTGCTATCCTACTGAAACGGTTTACTTCCATATAGAAAGAGTGGTCTCACCGTATCTCAAAAGTTTACGCAGGAAGAAGCAGTTGGCTTACAAAGTGCGCAACCCACCTGAGGTCAGTGAACTATCAACTTTGATTTTTTTTTTATGAAGTCAGACACCTAAACTTTATATTCTCTCAACAGTTTCTGCACTGCAGGGAAATCAAACACAAATGGCTGAGGGTCAAATTACTCTGTGACCAGCAGAAAAACCTCCCCGCTGGTGACATAGATGTTGACCACCCGAATTCTCAGTTCATCCGCTACTCGAATGACCCACTTCCAGTTTTCCATCAGGTCAGCAACTCGGAAATTGAAAAATTCTTCAGCGAGGAAGTTTTCAAGCTCCTCAAGTCCACCAAATTAAATAATACTTTTGGACTAGACGGTCTACCCTCGGCATTACTCAAACACTGAGCTGGACCTCTCTCTGAGCTAGTGACTACTCTTTTCAATCACTCACTTGAACTACACTCCATTCCTGACTGTTGGCGTCCTGTCACAGTCATTCCCATACCAAAAACGGTCGAGTAACCAAACGGGGACTAAGAATTTCCGCCCAATTGCACTTTCCTCATAGGCATTAAAGCTAGCTGAAGGTGCGGCACTTCAGCGCCTTCAAAGCACAATCAGAAGTCCCACTGACGAATACCACTTTGCGTATAAACCCAGGCGTTCCATGACCGACGCAGTAGCGTGCATTGTCCATTACATTGCAAAATTCCTCAATGATTGGTGCAAATCAGTAAGTTGACTGTCTGGATTGCACAGCAGCGTTTGACAGTGTACCACGATCCTTGCTTCTCAGAAAATTGGAATCTTTTGTTACCCCACATACTTAACTGGCTGAATGACTACTTCTCTGGTAGAACTCAGTGTACTAAAGTTCGAAGAAAAGCTCTCAGACATCTCTTAAGCAGGGCCGGTGTTCTCCAAGGGGCTGTTCTTTTCCCATACCTACTCATCATTTGTATTAGTGACTTCACTGCAGTCCACCCAGCCTTCCTAGTCAGGTATGCTGATGACGTTGTTTTGGCTCTGTCTGTCTCTCAGCGATCCGATTTAGATGGGTTTCATGAACATATTGCACATATTCAAAATTTTCTGAGCAGTCTGGTCTTCTGTTAAACAATGCCAAATGTCAAGAGTGCGATCGCGTTTTATAGAAGACAGCACCACTATTAACTCTACTCCTGTTTTACGTGCGAACCACGTGAAACATCTCAGTGTAATTTTACAAGAAAACTTACATCGATCTTTAGATATAGAAATCACCGTTGGAAAATTGCATAGATTGTCCTTTCAAATCCTAAACTTCGACAGTTCAGTGGTCCTCAACCTGTCATTTCTTCCTTTGTATACTAGTGTATATTTCCCATTATTCTATACTGTTCTCCCGTAATTTTCCTGGTCTTTTTAAAAAGGACGAAATCACACTTCGTAGAGGTCTGCGAATCGTTAGCCTTGTTTCTGATATATCCGTAAGTGACCTCATATGTGCGGTAAGCACATAGTAGCATCTGTTTCATTTGCAGAGATCATTACGGACTGTTCACATCCACTGCATTGCGATCTTTCTCTGAGTCAATCACGCCTGCCAACCTGTTCTGTGTTTCCAATGCTTCCTTCCAAATTATCGCTGTACAGAACTTCTGTAGTTCCCTTCCTTGTGCGTGTTTTAACTGACAAAGACGAAGTTTTATCTGAACTGTTAACCCATTTGGGCGGGTAAGACTTTTCCCTATTTTCTCGACAGCTGAAAAGCATCTTAAAAACGTGCTCAATCCAGTGTAATAATAGTAATAATAATAATAACAAGCACTGAAGTAGTAAGTTGCGAATCTCGACCACCTCGGGGTGTCTACAGTACTGTTGAACACACTGTACAACTCTCACTCTTTTTCTCGTGAAACATTAGTGTTTGTCGCATATTTTTGACTGCTGAGAGTAGTATCAGTTTTATAAACAGGAATTCGGCCGTATGTTAGGATTTCGATCAAACTGAGGCGATCCCGAATTTTTTTCGAGAGACTGTGTATGAACGTTCATTTAAGGCAGTCGGTGGTTGGAACAAGGACAGTAAATAATCCTGTTTGGCCGGCCGCATGTTGTCGGTAAGGTGCGTCATTTAATTCACACACTAAGGCAGTCTAATGGATGAGGCATCTATCACCTCAAAAAGGACTGAGGTTTGATTTCCGGTTTCGGTGACCTGTCATCTTTAATATACCATTTTCAGATTGATTTGAGAAACTATCATATTGATTTGCGAAAATATCAAATAGATTTAGAAAACTACAAGCTTAATTTGAGAACTGAACACAATGGTTGGTTTTCGCATCGGTAAGTTGTATGTCACTGGTCAACTGGTCACAAGCATCTCTGGCCGACCATTGTCCGTTGTGACCGCCTGTCTTACCACGCTGTTCCCGTGCAAAAATGGCACAGACCTGAGTCGTGCAATTTGTCGCACCCACCGGTGGACGTCGATCTGGTGATTCAGTGGGATCATGTAATCTGAGTCAGAAAACCCAACAGTCCTCAACTTATCAATGGAAACGACGGCGCATTGCATTAGACGCCTTTGGGTTAGCCACAACATTTCGACTATCCTGTAGACGGAGTTGTGATATTGGTCTCTGAATAACACTAACATTTGGTTCATCGACATGATGCAAAGATGAAAATATATGAATTACGTTGACATGGGAAACAGCTTGGCACTCCGCCGCGTTGGATAATAACTGATTAGATTTTTCAATTCTCGTCCCGATAAGTAATTTCTCCCGAAACGTGTTTATTATTTGTATACATGTAAGGAATGTGTGGAATATGCTTTAGCCCATGTTATCGTTAAAATCGAGTACATTCATTCAACATTGTTATGCTCGGTTCAATCCAAAACGGTAATCACTCGACCAAACGCGTGATTAGCTCCACATATATTTCCAACGTATAAATCAATCGTAGGCGTGTTGTTGTTCAATGTTCGTTCAACGTCACTTTTGAGGATAGAAACCTTAATTTTGATGACATCGTTTAAGTCCACTAATTCGCTTTCAGCCTCCATCGCCACTTGCTGGCGAGCAGTATGCTAACATGCGCCTGATTTCATCTCCACTGTTGTGAATTCTGCCCTGGTTTGCCTACTAGCAAGCATTTGAGTAGTGAGTTGTGTGTTCCCGGGTTCTTTGAGCACACTACTCGGGATTGCTAGCTGCCTCCGTGTTTACTCAGATACGTTTTGACCACCTGTGTATCAGTCACTTGCCGCAACAGTAAGCCACCCTTCTAAAAGCATACCTATAATCCCCCGAAATGTAACCAGAAAGCAATATCATCCCCGCTTCTAAATTAAAATCCAGGTAATTTGAAAGCTCTTCTGAACAGCATGCATAGCTGATTAGCGATATTCGGGACGCGTTTTACACTTTCAAGGTGCCCAGCTGTTGTCCCGTCACTGAGTTGGCACAACAACAAGGCAGTCGCTTTTTGGGGAGATTATTTCTGTTATCTAAGTAGCTGAATTTCATCCGGAGATCAAACATCGGATGTGATGCCTTTACGCATACAGAAAGCGCGTTTGATTTTCCTCAGCCTCAGTCATCTGTGGCATTGACCTGACATACGTGTTGGTCAAATGTCCGCTTCAGTAAGTGCCAGTAGTTATTTTTGATGGTTCAGAAGCCGAGCCATTGCATGCGGGAGACACCCAGGTGATCGTATTTGTCATACTAATAGCAACAAAATTCAACTATTACGGTAAATAATGGCGCGCGTTCAAAGGTACAAGGATATATTCACTGCTACTAGTTCAACGCTCTTCCCAGTGAAATTCACCAGATGGTTTTTAAATGTGCGTCCGTAAACATCCCACATCACAGTTTGGTCGTGTTCGATTCTGAAAATGAGACATGACAGCTGAATTTTCCACCTATTACCACAAGCTCATTCGCGGCTCTGTGTTGTCCTTACAGTCTTGCAGCTGTGATCACACTGCTCACTATCCCTGTGCGATGTCCGTGGGCATCGAGATTCACTTACGTCGAATGAGTGCAATACTCAGTCACTCATATATTAGATTTTCAAATTGAGGATTCCGATGAGGCTTGCTTGTATCTGTCCCATTCCAGAGATGACGACATGAATTTGAAATCGGAGAGTGTTGGACTCCACAGGTCACCACTATCAGTGCACCAAAACTTTGTGTAAATCGGTGATTTCATCGCTCCATAAAACGGGCGATAGGCCTTCTTGCAAAAGTTCATTTGTATAGCTACCGTATCGAGTAAGTTGAGTTACGCATAGAACCAAAACGAATCTAATCAAGACTGATGGCGGATTCGGAATAAATATGCGATATTGTTGAAACGAACATAAGTGAGACAGATAGAAGTGCATACCTTAATATTGATCGACCACGGGATCAAACATAGGGATCGGTAAATTATTCGATGGTCGTTTAAATTCAACGGGATGAAATTTGAGATCCGTTTTCGGCTTTCATTGTGTCCATTACTACTTTGGGAGTGGGTTGATCTGGCATCGCATCTATTCGGGACAAGAGAATTGGTGGACCAAGTCCTTCCATGCTAGTGTGCGGGTAAACGATGGAACTACATCGTCTATACGGGAGTATGTTAAACCGCTGGTAACCTCCATCTTCCATGTGGTCAATTTAGCACCAGTCTGTCAGTCAACCGTCAGACGCATGCTGCAGCAGTTAGGTCACTTTCAGTGCATAGCTCGAAAACCCAGCAATGATGTATGACCATCAATTTTTGTTCAAGGCAATTCTGTCATCCAGTGGAACATCTGCCTGAAGGTGGTGCAGCGGCCTTCGTAGCGAACCTCGAACCTGAAGGTCCCGGATTCAAATCCTGCCTCCACCGCCGATCACTTCCCCACTCGGAAGCCCTCCCCTCTCCCCTCTCTCCTGAAACTTTGTACAACATATGCATAGTAGAAATAACAAGGAAATAAGAGATTATTACTTTTATCACTGCTGTGTTTAAATTTGATCCTGAGTATTCGGACAGGAGAGCTTGCATATGTGCATTCAAATCCCACCAAGACCACAAACATACATAGTTTGGAACCCCTTAATCTTGAAAACCAGCACCATGCCGTGCAATGCATACGGAAGCATGTACAGTGAATGGAATTTGGCAAAGGCTCATAAGAAGACGTTAACCACTACTAAGTCACGTGTACGGTGTGTCTTAGCACCCGATTGATGTACACGAGATACGTTTACTAAAAGGTTTGAGACATTAACTGATATGGCCTGTTTTTTCCCAGAGACACTCTTATGGTCTTCATATCGAGGCAGAATTGTAGCTATCTAGTCATGGTTTGCTTACGAGGCATCGAGCAGTTTTCGAAGTAAATACGAATACTGTTGTAACTATGGTTTCTTCATGATAAGGTTTGAATGTGTGATCATATTCACCTGTCGGCGGATTAGACGCGCCTCATTGTCAGTGTCAGTGTGGTATTTGCAAGTTAGTTCATTCCATCTCAGTGCGTCGATCTGCGAGCTACCACTGGGCGATTCTGTGAAATACCAATACCAAAACTGGTTTGAGGTTCGACATAGTCAGAACTGAAAACGTTTTCAGTTTATTTCCGTAACCATATGACGCTTTTCCTAGTAGTTCTGTCACATTATCTAGGCACTCATTTATTTTCCGGTTAATTTGTTATGTTGATACGGGAAAACAAGTGTGTTTTTCCCACCAGATTCTTTATATTCAATACAGTATTTCTGTCCTTAGAAGATGATTTATTCGAGCTGACGAGCGTGGCGTAAGGAAAATTAAGGTTCTATCAAACTATTTCGGGTTTGTTTGCCCTGTGTTGTTATTCAACTGTGAGTACACGCCGCATTTTTCGTTTTCTCAGGTTGCTGTCTATTTGTCACGTTGCGGTGTGCAGTCGAACGCTGAACTATTGGCCAAAGGTTATCCGGATATTGGTTGGGATCCAGTGGAGGGCGAACGGTTTCTGGACTTCTTGCGTTTCACTGTCTGGGTGAACGGTAAGTGCTACGTTTTCGGTGTTATTTTCGGTCACACTCGCCCCTAGTGAACTAACTGTTTGATGCAACTTATAAAATGCACGCATAAATGACTTATTTGGTCGCTGCGGTGTGTGTGTGTGTGAGGGAGAGAGGGGGGAAGATTTTCTCGATCAGCTTAAAACCACTGAAACTATATGTTTACCTACAGCTCGTGTTTTTAATTTGATTCATCCAACTGAAAATAATCAATATAAAAAATTGCTGCGCTTTGATTTGTTCCGTTTTAATTAGAGTCATTTAACCCAGTTTTATCTTACCTTTCTCTCAGGCTCAGCGACCGATCCTTGTTAGAATGTTCCACGTATGAATTGAGGTATACGTCCTTCCAAGACAAAAATGGCACACCCGGAGGACTCCGAAATAAGCACCCCAGTAGCTCATTTAATTTGTTTCTCGTTTTATTTCTGAGTTTTATCAAGTAAATTTGGGGCCGCGCCAAGGCGATTCGAATTTACGCAAGGTAGGAATTTCTCCTGCAGATACCTTAACGAGAGGTAGCGCCAGAGAGTTGTGTGGTCGGCTGATTCGAAGGCCACTTTCAGATCCAGGAAAAACCAGATGAAGGGTCGGTGGAAGGTGTGTCTGTGTTCTAAAATTTATCGAAGGGTAAAGATGTAGTCTACACAATCCTGACCGGGTCTGGAACAGGTTTGATTTTCAAACGCGCGCCTTTCGTAAGTGTCGGATAGTCGGCGCAAGACAGGTCGAGTTAGTCAGCCCATGGGATGGCGAAAGAGCATGGAAATCCTAGTCGAATGGCCTGACCTTGCATGAAGTGTTAGACTTCCGAGCTGGAGTCCACGAGGTCGGCCTACTGCGAGATATGGCTGGTGGCATACTTGCTTCAGACTCTTCCTTCGTTAACGTGATTTGAACCGGTGCTTTCCTTTTCTGCTTTAATCGTGTGAGGCATCGTTCGCGATGCATATCCACAGAGTCCCAACTGGAATTCGAACCCGGGGTGTATGATTGTGAGTCACACTTGCTTTACCACGACCGGGCTATCCAGACTCAAACCCATCGGTCTGTTTCACGTCAACACCAGAGGAGATGTAGCACTTTTCCATCACTGACTGTGAATAGTATCCAGTAGTCAAACGCACAGCGATAGACTCCTGAGGTGGCAGAGCTCGAGGGGCCCAACAAGAATTAGATGGCTGTACGGTGGTTCCATTGTTTTCAATGATGAGTAGATCGAAGATACTGCATCATGGACCATTTCAAAAACAATTTGAATCTCTCACTACTCGCACTTAGCAAGTAGCCAAGCCGTGAATATTAACCAGTGGCGAGGAGATACATCACCCCTAACATTGGTCGGTGACGCCAGTCCATTATCCATAGAGGAGTGAAAATACTCGCAATAAGCTCTTTGCCGCAATCATTCCCATACTTGAAACACTATACTTTAACTGTTTAATTGTGGTTTGACATTTCTTCGTCTAACTACGTTGATTTCCTTCAACTTTATCCCTCAGGTGAAACAGTCGAAGAGAATGCAAATCTGGTGGTGCGTCTTTTAATTCGTAGACCCGAATGTCTGGGGCCAGCCTTGCGTGGTGGTTCCAAAACCATGAAGCCTGCTGGAACCTCACAGGGAGTAGATGGAAGTGAATTACCCCCTGGTGGACCGAGTTCAATGGGTGGTGGTAGTCGAGACTTGGGTGAACTCAATCCCACGGAAGCCGATAATCAGCAGAGTTCTGCCGGTGGTGGACTTCTAAAAGCCATGAAAGAAGGTCTTGTGATGTCCGCCCAAATTAAACTGGTCAAAATGGCTCAAGAAGCCGAGGCAGCTGGTCTGAATCCAGAAGACGAAGATCTGGGCTGGAGGACGGTCATGATGGACTACGAGGATGCTAACCTTTTTGTCCCTCTTCCGTACAACTTCGAAAGTCTTCCAGTGAGTAATATCTTTCACCCTATAGTTGTAACTAAAAGGCTGAGATTTATTTTCGGTATTCGAAACTGTTTTCGTCATTTGACTACTTAGATTAATGTCGTTTTTCTCACCACGTTCATCACCAGCCGGAGGATAATCCTGATTACATTGATCTTGGCGCGGCCATTTTGACATTCCACTCGGTGCTGGTCAATCTGTTAGGATTCTGTGCTCCGGAGATGGAGACCACTAAGAGTGAATCCTTACGAGCTCGATCGATTTTGCAATCTCTGGTCAGTATGAATGACTTGGAAGGCGTGCTGTCGCTGCGTTTCATTTTACCTCCACCCAAATTGGAAGTACAGGTGAGTACTGTTTCTATTTGGAGTCCCTGAGGAACTGGCCTACTTGGCATCACTGGTACTGAAATTGCGCGTATATATCATTTCTTTAACATTTGAACTTAGCGCGTGCATTCTGCTTTCCTACTGTGCTTTTTGCTTCAGTTTGTTACTCCTTGAGGCACTAAAGAGTCCCGAAACGAATCGACGTGCAAAAAATGTGATGTGTTATGTCATTATGCATCTATCCATGAGTCTGTTTGTGATTCATAGCTTCACGCGGAAAACAAAGTCGTTTTCGATGTTTGTTGCGTCTGAATGATTTGAAAACTATAGCTGTCCTATTCCGAGAGTTATTTTCCATCCTTTCTATTTGGATCAACAGACGAATGAAGACGGTGAAGAAGAATGGGTGGATAAGGCTGGTATGCCTCCCGGACTGCTGCCAGAACACAAGGCTTCTGTCGTTCTCTTCTTAGAGCGCGTCTATGGAATCTCTGATGCGACCACTTTTATGCGGTTGTTAGAGAATGGTTTTTTGCCGGATTTACGAGCAGCAACTCTTCTGGATTCGGTGCGTTGTTTAGAACTGTAACGCAACTTACCCTTTTACTGATCATTAAAATGCATTTATGTTCTCCCATACGTTTGCGCATCACTGACTACTTCTAACGCTGTCTTCCTAAATATTGCGCGGAATAAGCCCAAGATGGATAACTCTTTAAAGTAGCAACTTTCGAACATTATCCAACTTTTCAACCTGTTGCTACCCGTTCTGCGAACTGACCATGTACACAGTCCATCATGTCTAACATTCGTCCCAAATGTAGATAGGTCAGGTAAATTAGAATAGCTACAACTAGTTTATGCTCACTTGAAAATGGAAAGAATGCATCTGGTGAAAGTTAGATTTCCATTCAGTCCGTTCCACAAGGAAGAACTAACAAAACTAAAAAAACATCTCACAGTCAGCGGACAAGATTTGGTGAAGACACAGACAATGGTGAAGAAAAAGCACGCACCACATACTTACTAGTAGAACATTGGATCACTTGGTAATTATGATATCATTTACGGAATCATCCTTCTGTGATTCATTATAGTTGTATTATGATCATGTATTTGTTTTCTTGACTAATCAGTTGCAGCATTTCCCCATCCCATGTCTCTTAAGTACTAGCTTATTCTTCATCCTTCTTCTGGTGTTAATTTTAGTCTGTCGTGCCTGACAGCGATATGGCTTTGGCACTCAATCGATATTTGTGCAACAGTGTGCTCCCTCTCCTAACTCGCCATGCACACTTTTTGGGAGAAGAAGGCACTGGAGGTGGTCTATTCGAAGCCACTCTTCAAACAGCTTATCGGCTGTCTAAATGTCGTGCCATCACAAATCACCAACGGGATGTGTTATGCGAATTTCTGATTGCCATGATGCAACAAATCCGGCCGCCTATGATGACGGCTCTGTTGAAAAAGATGTCCGTCGACCTTCGAAATCTTTCACGTGAGGTGAGTTGTGGTTCTAAATCCTTCTCTCACTTGGTACTTCATCTTACCTTACCTGAGCAAATTAACATTCTGAGTTCCCGCGTCCAACTACCGTTCGTTATTGATGGAATGGTGATGCTACGTGCCGTGATATTGCAACATTTGATGACACGTCTTATTGTTATTGTTATTTTTATTATTCTCTGATTAGTCTGTGGTCTCACTACGTGTGCTGACTGAATTCTACCAACGCTGCGGGACCTACTACAGCTCGGATGGTTGGACCAATGAGGCTGCAGTATCATCCGCCGTCCCTGGGTCAGCAGATGCTATGAAAGGTGTGGGCACAGATGCCGCGGGTGCAGGTGCTGGCGGAGTCGGAGTTGGTCGTTCAGCTGGTGGGGAGTCTACGGCAACCGAAGAAGAACGAAACTTCACTGCTCAGTTATTCATTATCATATTTGACAATCTGTCTCGTCAACCGTATGAACCGGAACTATTCTCGTATGCGCTGCCCTGTCTTTGTGCCATCGGTTGTGCTCTACCACCCGACTACTCAATTAGCCGCCTATTGTCCGGTGATGCTCAGCCTGGACTGGACGGAGTAGATGGTGGATTCAGTGCGTTTTCGTCCGCTATTGGTGAGTTTCTCTTGTGAAATAAATATTCCGGTTGGAGCCAAAAATCCAAGTAGGTTTTCCATCGTCAATGTTTTTAGGATGTTTTAATGTAAAAAAACATGACGTTGGTGGAAGAGATTAGTCAACCTTTCGGTTACCGCTGCTAAACTTTCCGAGGGACGTTTTACAGTTGAATTATTTCAAGTTGGTCATCACAAGTCAGCTGGTGCTTGTTTAGGTGTGCGGTGATTTCGAAGGATTGGGCGTTAGTTGCACCTAGTCCCAGTATCAGTGTCAAGTATCCCGGGTCATCTGAGGTCAAATCGAAGTCACGATCAATTGGGTGTTTGTTTTTCAGTGATCTCACTCCAGTCCAGATGGTTGATATCCCTGTCTCTTCGTTCCAGTTAATGCACTCAGGGTGTGTACTTTCGAAATGTGAGTTGGAGAACTTCGATGTTGTCACTGTCGACTTGTTTTTGACATCAGAACCTTTTAAAAGGCACAACACATGACACATCCATTCTTCGATACATTCCGAACGTCGTTCAGTCCTGATATACTGCATCATCTACTTCATTTCGGCTCCTCGTACCATCGACGAAACCTGCAAAATATCACAAAATGTCCTTTGGATCTCGTACAGTTGTGAGCTGTCCGTTCCATTCGGAATTGACTGACAGGGTAATCTAATGATCGAAACCAGGACAGATGTTGTATATCATCGGAACAGTGGTTTGTGCGTCATTGAACACTCACTTGCGTTATTCGCATCCGTACCGTAATAGTTCTACTAATACAGCTACTACCCGGTAAGCGGAAAATCGCCGTGGTGTAAAATCTCTGATGTGAATAATCAAAGTGAGTTTTCCATTATCAATATATTACTATAGGTATATGTATCACGAAATTACACGCGAGTAGTGTGTGGGATTGATGAATATTTGTTCAGCTGACTCTCCTTTAGACTCCACTTTTCAGGCACAAACCTCAGGCCATCTGAGCAACCTATAGGTAGTCGTTTTCGGTGGTTTCATTCTCAAGCCATTAAAATCACATTTATATATGATAAGAAAAAACTGTAGAAAGCTAATTGGAAGACTTAAAATTGTCTCATTCAGTGTTTGGAATCGAATGGCATAGCCAGCATGCGGATGAGTCAACTTTGATCATGTAACTTGCATAAATGACTGGGTTGCGTAACAGGTGATAATTGACTGACGTCACAGCCACGCTCATGTATGGTGTTATTGACTGTTGGCCAAGGCAGTTGGAGTGTTTGAACCAACTTTCGTTGCACGCATAGTTCTGACCTCCAAAGAAGGATGCTAATTGCTTCGGCAGTTGCTAGCGTCCGAAGTCTGATTGTTCTTGATGCATGTTGTTGGATGCGATAAACTATTGTATAGGCTGAGTGGACGTCTATCGAGTGACCGGTTTCGACTAAGTGTGTGGTAATGGAACTTGATATTGATCCGTTCCCTCCGTGTCTAAGCCACCGTGGATGATGTTCTTTGATGCGTTTGGATAGCTGCCTTGTCGTTCGACCCACATAAGTAGCACCACAAGTGCACTTGAATTGGTAGGTAATCATAGATGAGGTCAACAGAGGTAGCCTATCTTTGTTCTGGCATCGAATTGCAGGTCTTGTCGTGAACACATCTGATTCTGGCAGCGTTGAACGTAGATCATACTGTGGCACTGACTCTCTCAGTCGCAAGATCCCCCTTGAATGCGAGTCTGATGAACAGCACTTTCTTTTCGACTCCCGGTACTCTCCGTGGTTTTGTACGTTCGATCCAGTTTCGATCTATAAACTTCTCCGGATATTCTTTGTTTAATGATGTTTTTCTTATGTACGACAGTTCTTTCTCTGGAGTACCCGCGGTGCAGATTAACCTCGCTCTATACAGAAGACATCGTATCAGATTGCGTTTGTAGCCAAGTGGCACAAAACTACGAAATTTCATGTGCTGGCCGTTCCAAGTTACTTTCCGATACAACCGTCAGAGCGTCTAGTTAGACAAGCATCGAGAAATGGGAAACAGTTTTCTCCCTGGGTTTTCACCGTGAACTTTGCTGCGTGGTGCGTAGTGTTAAACTCACGTAAAATAACCTCCAAGCTCAGCTTTTCATCAATCACACAAAATATGCCATCCACACACCAGTACTAGTGGTCAAACCGGTTTATGGATGCATGCAACGTTTGTGTCTGTAGTTTAGCCATAAAGATGTCGGAAAGAAGTTGGCCCCAAGGGTGAGCCGAGGGCGACCCCATCCTTTTGGCGATAATAAGTGTTGTTAAACAAAAATTGTACATTCACTGTACACGGAAGTATCAGTTCTCTCAAATTCAAAGTTGGGATTCCTAATTCTATCATTCCTTTGTCGATAAATCCACAGAGGTATGTTGGTGAACAAAGAAACCACATCCAAAGGGAGCATTTCCTTCCGTTTTATATTCGCATCTTTCAAAACATCAATGAACTGAAAAGTGTCTCGTAGCGTATGTTTTGCGATTTTCTTCCGTATAGGTTCCAGTATTCCAGCTATCCGCCTGGCTGTTGCGTGATAGGCTGAATTCCTCATGGAGACGATAGGATGGAGGGGCAGTCCAGGTTTGTGAACTTTAGGTAGACCACATAAGCGAGGTACAGCGGAACCTACTGGCTTAGGGCTTTTGAAGAGACTAGGTTTTATATAGCCTTCACCTCTAAGACGCTTTAGAGCGTTCGTAATTTCTTGTTCTGTCTTCTCTGTTTGGTCTTTATTCGATACGTCCTTAGTGAACTTAGATTCGTCACATAAGATACGTGATATCTTTGCCACGTACGCGGCCCGGTCCATCACGACAATACCGGATCCTTTATCTGAGCTGCCAAGGATAACTTGAGGATTGCGCTGCAAAGTCCTAAGGGCATCAAGATGCTTTCATGTCAGAGGACCTTGGTTACGCATCTGATAGCGCCGGTATTGATAACATGCCGTGACCAATGACGATTTGAAACATTCTAAATCTTCTGTCGATCTAGATTTGAGATCAGTAGTCTGTCCTACCAGGTTTTCAAAAGCTACTTCGAAATCAATCTGGCTTTCTTTGCGATGTGGGCAACAAAATTTCGAACCGAGAGACAACGCTTCGAGCAAGATCCTATCAAGTTCTACACTGGAAAAGTTGTATACGTACCGTCGAACGACAAGGCAGCTATCCAAACGCATCAAAGAACATCATCCACGGTGGCTTAGACACGGAGGGAACGGATCAATATCAAGTTCCATTACCACACACTTAGTCGAAACCGGTCACTCGATAGACGTCCACTCAGCCTATACAATAGTTTATCGCATCCAACAACATGCATCAAGAACAATCAGACTTCGGACGCTAGCAACTGCCGAAGCAATTAGCATCCTTCTTTGGAGGTCAGAACTATGCGTGCAACGAAAGTTGGTTCAAACACTCCAACTGCCTTGGCCAACAGTCAATAACACCATACATGAGCGTGGCTGTGACGTCAGTCAATTATCACCTGTTACGCAACCCAGTCATTTATGCAAGTTACATGATCAAAGTTGACTCATCCGCATGCTGGCTATGCCATTCGATTCCAAACACTGAATGAGACAATTTTAAGTCTTCCAATTAGCTTTCTACAGTTTTTTCTTATCATATATAAATGTGATTTTAATGGCTTGAGAATGAAATCACTGAAAACACGTTTGTTCACATCCTGTGTTCTAATTACGGTAATGGGCTTATTTCGCTATCTAAAGAGTTCCTGTAAGTCACTGGACTGAACGGAGATGGTAAGATAGGCATCGAAGGGAGATCAGAGATTTTATTAGATGTATGTCTGTAGTGAAATTGAGATCAACCCAGAAACGCAGGGAAATGGATCATGGATTCTTGACACTGTCTGAAACAATGACGGTTAGATATTGTGAATGTACAGCACAGCAAAACAGCCAAATATTTAGGCATGCCAGAAGTTAGACGATTCGTCAACTGGAGTATAATATACTGTAGAGAAGTTAACAGAACGTACTAACACACGCCTGTCCTATCGTAGAGTTGGAAAAGTGCGTTTTTTCGGGTTGCTTATACATAAAAATTGAATGGAGCTTCAGTTCTCTTCGTTCATATCCTTCCACATGTCACTCTAAATCTTTGAGGTGGTCAGTGTGGTTGCATCTGCAAGGTAAGAAAAAAATATTTTAAATTAGTTAGCCTTTGATTCGAAACCCTGAGGTACATTGCAAGGTCCGAATAATTGAAAGTCGCCCCCATTTTTATGTTGTTCTGTCTGAATGTCCATCTAAGGCCTAGGTGGTCTGCATGTGCGTGCATTTAAGCGTGTTCAGATGAACTTATAAAAGAAAAAGACTCTTAACAGAATCAATGATCTTCATTAAATGCGTATAGGAAAATCTCTAGTCGTCCACTAAGCAGTACGATATTTAAACTAATAAAGCAGAAAAAAATGCCGATACGGACTGGAAAATCATGAGGGAGTGGGTGTGCGTGTGTATCATGTGTATTGTGTGTGCGAGGTAGAGGGGAAAAGAAATTAATGCACATGGGTTGCCATCACTGTCTGACTCTTGGAATGGCGATTCTTGTTGCAGCAGATGGTCATAGGCTACAACTGGTACCGTGAGCCATTAACAGTCCGACGTTATATTTGCTCCTTTCTTCCTTTATTCAAATAGTTCATCTTGTGCCACAACAAAAGGTGGCTATCGCAATGTTTTGACGTACAGGTTCTACTAAAACTGTCACTCAGCTGTTTGCTTCGATGTGTCCCGTCTTTCGTTATTCGATCACTCAGTCGACCCGTTGGCAGACCCCACTTATTCCTTATTCACCAACCTAAACTCCCGCCGTTCTTTTTATGCCACAAGTTTATATTTGCGGCTCATTCAATCCGAAATTAATTTGTACAAAAAGTGAGCTGAGGTTAAATAACCTCGAAATAAATTCACAGTTGAGCTCCGCATTATAATCTATGCACATAGTCCAACGGTTACGCGTCCCACTTCTTACTAGTCATCCATACACGCACACGCAAAAAAACACAAATGCATGGTACATACATACATACATACATACATACACTGTACATGTCTGTTGAGTGCAGACTGGGAGCAATTGGATCTGGGCGTGCAAGATTGTAAATCCTACGGGATAATCATCCGGCTCATTCTCTCGTTCTCCGTGCCAGCTGTGCTCGTCACAACAACAAACACACATGCTAATAACACCCAACCGTCACTGTATACTCGGTTGTTGAAAGATCGTGACTCACGCACAGCGATCAAAATCTCAAAGATGGACATCTGATCCCGATCTGCACAACTTTCATGTTCACATCAAGGGCTTCTGTTATCAAATGCCAATCTTCCCGTCATATGAAGAATACACAAGCACCATTTGTCTATGAAGCTGTGCTCTTGAATTGAACTGTTTATTTATTTGATAATCCTACCGGAGGTAGTCAGATTGCAAGCTTACTAGTGGATATCTTATGTCTGTGTACGTTGGCGGTGTAAACAATCTGGTCCATTTTGAAATACCTGAAGACCACATTGACTGGTGGTGGTCAAGCGGTCATTATGCGGGACTTTAGATCCCTCTGTCTCGGGTTCTAATCCTCGTGCCACGGCCGATCACTCCCCAACTGGCAGTCTCTAATTTGGCACGGCCCATGTGACAGGTTCGAAGATGTGGATGCAGCGCTTAACGCTTCTCCAGTCAATTTGCCGTGCGGCATTGGATACCATTACCACGGTCAACCGCTCAGCATACAGTCGTCACACTTTCCTGTTTGTTCAACCAGCTTTACAGCACTAACCTTTGTAAAAATAAATTGTTCCAAAATTTTTGACGTCATCATGCTCCAACGACCTTGGTCTGACTCGCTGCAGTGACATGGCTAAAAGTTGTGCGTCTAGGCTAAAGGTCAATGGCTTGTGGCTAAATAATTGTGGGTCGTGGTTAGAGAATTGTGGATTGTGGCTAAACAATCCCGAGTTTTGGCCAAAGGTTGCTGGAAGAAAGTGCAGACGGAGCAGATGAAAGTGGCTTAAACAATAAGAGCATCGTATGACCGCGTACTTCAAAACAGAACAGTCGCCAGTGTTTATTGTGAATATCGGCGATTGCATTTGGTGACAAGCCACAATAACATTGCTTAATGTGTGTGTTTGTGGCGCAGAATGCCTTAATCCATACCTAGATTGAAATTTGATTACATTTCAGCGTAGCAAAGCAGTAACGTGAATGGCAGCACCAGCCGAAATTAATTAAAATTCAGTTCTGTTTACAACATCTTCACTCGAACTTGAAATCACAGCTTGTGTGACCTTGCGGGTTTGAATCCCTCCGACAATGAATACTCGTATTGTTATAATCTTCCCGTTCTGTTTTTTCTCATGAGTGGTCTTACATGTGCTAACCACTTTGCCACTCCCATCGCCAGAATGGGCCACAACGCAAACCGAAACAATGTTTTTTTATAATTCGAATGAAAATCTCAAGCACTCACACGTTACCCCGGTTTGGTTACCATGCTACCAGCTCGTGTGATTTGTTTGTCTTCGCCGCCCCCTCATCTTTTGGATTGACCACACATGACCCATCAACTGAAAGGATTTCAGTCAACACGTTGTGCGACCACGGATCGATCGGGAAGCCCGGTGTGAAAATTCACACTGAACTATGACGTCACTGTTACATTAAGATGATCCCTAACCAGGATAAAACAGCTGCTCAGTGATTCCAATGGTTTTCAGTGGGTTAAACATTCACATTGCATGCTGAATCTCATAACATTACAATTTTCTCAACGCCTCAGATACGTATTACTTCAACAGTTTTGGAAACCTGGTAAACCGAACTGCAAACATTCTTATGTCGGTCCAATGCAAATCTTCGTGAACCAAGGTGCTTTGTTAGACCTCAGAATCAAAACAAACAAGCATAGGTGGTCTGGTCAGTAGCCATGCTTGACGGGGTCATGGGGACTTGCGTTATCCAGAATAATGTCACTCTTTAATGTCCTTTTCTTTTAGGGTCATCCTTGATTCCATTCATTCGAGTTCATACTCGCACTTTGTTTATGACACTGTCCCGTCGATTCGTAATCCGTAAACTGTCTGAGTAAATCAGATAAGCTGAGGAGTTTAGAGAACACTATTAAAAGCACAAACTAGAGTTTCCAGAATGTATATGTTTTCTCCAGTCATTTCGCGTTCTGATCAGGTTATTTAGCTGGCCGGCAGCCGCACCGACTAATTTGCTGGTTATCGTACAGTTCCGCGGACAATCCAAAGAAATCTAAAGATTTTTGCTCTTAAGCTTAGGTTCGTTATCGTTGCGAGATAAGTAGCCCCCACATCATCCCAGCGTGAGAGGAGAAAAAATTCTTGTTCGAACTTCAGACCAGTGTGTGATCGAATAACTAAGACGCGTGCTTCTTGTATTCGATCACGGGACTCTAGGAGAAAACAACAGCACATGTCATTAACACCATCTGTCCGCGCACTGCTTACTGAAACCATCATGTAATGTGTATCCGGAGTTTTAACTGCCGAAGATTTACATAAACTGCTGAAAATCCGCTGGTGGGAGATTTCGTCTGTTAATCGTTCGACCATAGAGAGCTAAGATGATCAGAAAGAATGCCTACGAAGATGAAGTTTCTTTAAACAAACCAGAAGTAAACATTGACACACAGTACACCGTTGTTATTAAAGCAAGGCTCTTTTGCGCAAATACTAATTGAAACAGGAACTTTCAGTTCCTGCTGATGTCGTTATACGATCAACTCATGTTTTATATCCCTTGTTTCCACAGACGGTCTCCTGGTTCCTGGTAGCCCCGGATTTGGTGGTATCGAGCAACCGGATGAGGGTGCCCATCATGACGTCTTTATTCCACAACCCATTGAAACATCTCAGGTCCGTTTCTCTTGGTTCCAATTTATCCCCGTTGTCGTGCATGCTGAGACATATACTAATTCCAGATTGTGTTCGTTTTTTTTCAGGTTCGTCTTCCCCCTTCATTGAACTCATTGGTTGAACGATTTGCTCAACACTGTCACGATTCTTGGGCCCTAGAACTGGTCGATCAGGGCTACACTTACGGACCAGTTGTGGACGAGACCAAACGAACACATCCGAATTTGTGCAGTTTTCAAAACCTACAACAACATGTGAGTGGTTAAATTGATCCAGCATGAATTATAATGCTTACTTAAATATTTATCACGTGGAGTTTCACGGTCGACAGCTTCCAGTTTGAGGACCACCTGGGTGTATTCTTTTTTATTGACTCGTTTACCAGTCAGTTATTGAGTACAATAATTGATGGAGTTATACAAAAAAACTGGTAACTACTTTTATGGAGGAAATACGGTTTAGGATCTTTAATTACTGATACTGAGTGGTTCTTAATACTGTGTCGTTGTTTCCCTGGCCGTTAAGGGATCTTAGGAGCATCGAACAGATGTTTCAGCTACGTTTTTAGGACTTATCAGAGAAATATCCATCGTACACTGTGTCTCACGTGAGTTGCAGTGTGTCTGCAATCAAGCAACTGAGTCACCCTATCCCAATGGGTTTATCTGACGTCATTACTGTGTGATATGCATTGTAGTTCACTGGCTGCAAGCTTCAAACAACTGTATATTGGAATTCGAAACCTTCTCCCGATATGAACCTGAAAAGAGAACACAGCAGAATTATGTCGCACAATTTGTGTCCGGATGGATTTCGCTGTATCTCATCAGGTGCATACTACAGATAATATAGTAATGAAAATTACAATAGTAAAATAACATATATTGGAGCGTTTATACTAATTATATAGTTTTTACAAGTTCATTCCCTCATATCCAATCACGAAGATTAACCTTTTGTGATTCGGTCTTCCATATGTAGTAAGAGGAAATTCACCTTGAATTTTGTATCATCTATTGTTAACCTGAATCCACCTGCAGCTGATAAACTTGGGTACGAAACCGAGAACTTGGGCTTCACTAAGGTCAATTACCACAGCAATCTAATTTGTGCATGAGGAGTGTGATTGGGAGCTCCTATTTGGAGAGTCCACTGAGGAACCACCACGGTATATCGCCGATAGTTCTATGTAGGTTAGATGCAGCTAACCTGAAGAACGACAACACTGGTCGCGAGTTGTCATTTCTGATTCAAGAAGTAGCATCTACAGATGGGTGGACAAAGTTTCCGAGAAATGCTAATAAAGCCACCTCTAAATGAATGACAAGAACAGCGAACTGGGTTGTAGCTATACATTAATATGTTTCACACTCGCCTGATTTCAGACTGTGTGCCAAACTAAACAGTACAACGGGGGAAGAGGGGGTACATGGTGTGAGATTTCATGGTCTGTTTTGTTTGTGGGTGCAACACTACCAGGTTACCCAGGCCAAAACAAGTGGTTCTCTTAGTGGCCCACAACCGGAGCCTTTACTTATCCAAAGTTTAACCCGCAAGGCAGTGGGACGAGGGGTGGGTTCAGAAATCCACTGGGGACCGGTGACTGATTGCGCAGTTCATACGCCCTTCGGATGAGGTCAGACATCCTGGACGCACAATACACCCCCTTCGGCATAGAGGCTGCTGGACAGTGTTGTACGCCTCATACGCCACCCGTGGTTGGTTTGGAATCAGGATTTGGCCACCTCCCCTAGACTGACTGTCAGCCCGGTGGAGAGAACCGGGCATTCGCTTTCGTCCTCTCACTTTAGTGGGACCATCTCCGCCACGAGAAGGCAGTGAGTAGGACTTACTCAGCAGAGGCTGCAGATGACACACGGTCATTTGGGAGCATTTGGAAAGACGTTCAGGACCGGTAACCATCTCGGAGCCTGAGACACTCACCCCGACCATACTGAGGTATTTGGAGGGGATTTGTAGGTGCAGCGATCTTTGTCGTTATTGACTCGTTTTCGGTATTCAGGGATGCTTAGTCACGGCTGTTAAACAGTATTCACGTGATCAGACGTGGTTCATGAACGAAATTCCTTCAGGCCGTATGCCCTAGGTAGAAGCCGTGACCTTTGATTTTTCAAAACAGGAGAATGTCGCGATGCTAAAGCTATCTGAACTGGAACAATGAAAAAACTGTCATAGAAAGACTCGGGGATGAGCATACGCCGGTTTTCTTATAAAATTTCCAAATAGACAATAGTTATTCGTGAATTTCTGAAGGATCCATCTCAATAAGTTGCGAAGAGAAAACGTGGGATTCGAAGAATCTCCTAGTAGTCCATGGTAGGATTCTTGTGTGGTGCTTGTAAGCAACTTACAAATGCCTCGAAGCCGTATGGGTTTCCACAACTGAATGCAAGTGCTGGGTATGTACAACAACTCCTACAGTCTGCACACCATAGAGATGCGATCAATGCCTTGAACGACTGGTTGTCATGTTCAAGATCGAGAAGAATGGGCCATGAATCACATCACCTGGAATGCTAAATGGAATGATGTGGTATTTAAAAATGACACAATGCTCAGTTTCGAAAACCCTGATGGAATTGTTTACTACTAGCAAAACTTCAAAGAAAACTGAACTTCAGTCGTCGGGCCTTCAGTGATGGCCATGTGATGGTCTGAGGTGAGGACAAAAAATCTCAGCTGGGAGTTCTACAAGGGAAACTGACGGCCGACTCCGGCTTCAAGACTTTAATCCGTTGAAACTTCGAGGGAATTCCGCCACTTCAAGCACAAAGGTGATTGACTTGGCAGTCGTCATTCGTTACCTGTCCACGAGATCTCTGCCCCGTCATTAATCGCATTTATACTGCTGGCTTCTATCACGGATTGGCTGAATTCGTTTTGATAAATGCAAAGATTTGTGGAAGAGTCTGCTAGGTAAGGTTGCTGTTAACAGTTTGCTTCGAACTCCGTGACGACTGTGACACACACGACAAGCACGGCCGATGATCGTTGCCTTTTCTGATACACTACAGGGCCACTGAGTCAACCACGTGACTGGAGGACAAAAGACCAGGGACAGATCTGAACTACCAGGACGATACAAGTGCCAGCTGACCTAGTACGTCAAAACGCAGTGATAAACACTGTTTGTTGTGAGTAACCGACGGTGAACCCTGTGGACGAAGAAAGATAGGAACAAAAATCACGTTGGACTGCTGGCGAACCGGAGTTGTCCAAGAATTCCGGGCACAAACTAAAATAAGAAAATGATAATGCTGACTAGGGTGAACGAGATACTTGGGAAAGCAAAATATATGACGATTGTTGGTGACAGAAAGCTTAGGACTAACATAAAACAGAAACACAGTTTAATTTTGGAGCCGATGATTTCCGTGTGGGAATTGAAACCGTGGTAAAACGTTTGAAATGACCGCACTCTACTACATCTTCTGACTCCAAAAATGTGCTGAAAATGTATATCGGTAGCTTGTGTTGTATCGTGTTTATTGACTTCTGCAAAAAAGCGCTTGGATTTTAGCCAAGAATATTCATCCACTCACCAGCCTAATGAACATTTATAGGAAGGTGGATTGTGCAAAACATTCATCGCAACAACTAATCCAGCGGAACCTTCTTACTATATGCTTACGCATGAGCGCTTCAGAGAGCCATTGCACTATTGGGGATAGCCGACAACCTAACCCTGAATCTTGGAGTGCAGAACCAGCAACGAGCCGGGAGACAGTGGATTGCTGTCTACCACCAAAGTAACCGGTGGTGGTGTGATTCGAACCTCTGATCTCCGAGATGAAAAGTAAACGCTCCAACCACTCTATCAACACCGGGTCGTGTTTGGGATCCCGCTTCATACCTATGACTGTCAGAGAAATGGGCGTGGAAAGGGATTTAAACACATGACTGTTATACTCTGCTGTGCCTCCCACACCTCATTTCTGTAACTGTTGTTTTTTTGGCGCCATGCTTGGGTTTAGGTCGATATAAAATTATAATATGTAATGCAATAAAAAACACGAAGGAGATCTATAAAGCCCGGGGAAGTTGAATAACATGGACTATCGTGTACACATGACAACTTTTCTCCTGATGTAATATAAATACAGTAGCTCAAGGTAAAGTTATCATAAACTAGCACATTTTATTACTGGAGTTTTGTAAAACAGGATATCAAGGGGAAAGCAGTGCTAATTTTTTCCACACTCATTTAAGGAAGGTACCTACGCAGCATCAATGATGCATACTTACTTACTGAACGGCGGGATTCTAACAGACCGAACGGGTGTCGTTGTTGCAACTCACCTGGTAAATTTTAAGCGATGATCTACACAAAATGATACAAACTAAATCGACCAAAATTGTTCATTGTTCAAATTCCCTGTTTGGATGTATTTCTTCGGACTGATTGCTGGTTAGGGCATACCAGTGGAGTGATGTACGCAAAACGAGAAACTGACCTGTCTGCATAATTCTAAACATGGCTGGATTACATTGTTCGGCCCCATCCGCTAACTTTTCAAGTGATGTGCGATCGAAAGCATTTTTTTTGCTCATTCTCCTGTTATGTGCAATTCCCCCCCCCCCCCCCCACCAATTGTTTTGTGCTTTTTTCACTCCGAATTTCATTTGTAGGAACAAATGCGCTACATCCATCCAGTTACAGATACACTGAAAGCTATGTTGGCTATGGGATGGGCTATCGATACAGACGACGCCCGTCATCAAGAGGCTACAATGGATCGAAAGCAAATGCGCAGACCGACATTGGTTGTAAGTGAAGGACCTAGCTTTGAAGTGGATTCACGTTTTTGTCCATATATTACTGATTTCCCTTTGTTTGGCTGACTGTCCTTTGGATTCCACCTTTCCCGCACAAACCTCAGGTCATCCGGCTAACCCTGCACTCGGAAGCACCAGACTCAAGTTTCGCTCTTGTTAGAGCTCATCAGTGGTGCATATCCTCTGCTGCACCCAAGATTTGAACGCGGGCCTTCGCCAGGTTTTGCGTGAAAGGTGGAGTCCAAAGAACAGTCAGCCACACAAAATACCACTAATCCCACACACTACTCACAAGTATGTGTATACACATAAGAAATACTGATAAAGCATTTGCGTTCTGGGTTGATGGTTTTGGTCGTAGGCTTTAAAAGGTGAAATTAGATGGACCGGGGCGAAGTTCGAATTTTTGACCCCACGGTCTATAGTCTATAGTGATGGCCGTTTGTTCATGTGAGCGTCGAACGCTTTTAAAGTAGAATCTTGCAAAAGGAAGAATTAATTACTGTGTGGGTATACTTGCGTGTCTTATTTAATGGATCAATATGGATCAACAAAGGATGCGAAAACGATGTGCGCATATTGTAAAAACGAAACTCACGTGACAGACAATGTGACTATGTGCGGTATGAGGACATTTTTGACTGAAATGTAAACATGTGTCCACAAAATTCATACAGATACAAATGCGCTTACTTGGAATTCAAAGTTCTTTGGTTTTGTTTGTTGAAGCTGAAATCACGAGAACAGAAAGAAGACATCGATCGCCGGATGCAAGCATTTTGCTTACTCTTGTCAACAGCGAACGTAAAACGTCAGTATATATATATATATATATATATATATATATATATATATATATATATATATATATATATATATATATATATATACTACTTACTATCAATACGAGCGCTTGCACATGCAGCCTCGTTGTTCGTTGGGTTAGCAGTGACCCAGACACGAATAACTATGAGAAATCACAGTTGTGATTCATTCGTGGGCTCTTCAATGAAGATTATCCATTCACACTCCAGACGATTCAAATTAGATTCTAGTGAACATATAACATCGGAGTGTATAACTATGAAGACGAGTGAGCAGAGGAGTACCGGGTGTGCATACCTGATGAACGGCAACAACCGCGAAACCAATCGTGTGCTTCTGGGGAAGTTTTGTCCACGTTCACATACTACGTACTATCAACACGCGCTGCCTGATGTATCATGATAAGAATCGGTTCAATGAACGCTGATAGCTTCGGTGTTGGATTGCGCAAGTGCTTTTAAATATTGGGTCAGGCCATTTTTGTGACCTGATGTAATTGAGTGTCTTGCAATGGAAGAAGCCGGCGGTCATTGTGTATTTCCCTAGTTGGTTGCATCATCAGTTTTGACAGCCGCTTTCGTATTTGTACTGAAGCGATCAGCGATCTGTCCTGCCAATGTATACGTCACCGCAACTGCAAGTGAACCGGGTGACAGTATGTGAGACATTGGGTTCAACAAGACTGCTTGAGTGATTTTGAAACCTTTTGATCGCCTGCAGCAAACACAGCTGCGCCGCTGTGTCTGTGTGTATGTACCGTATATGTGTTCTGTATATAGACTGACATGTTTTACGTTCGTTGTTAACAATAATAAACGAAATGCCTGCATCTCACAACCTATATCTTCTTTCTGTGCTCAAGAGTTGAATAAAAGGGACCCAGTGTTTAAAGTTTCCCAAACGAAGCTGAAATCGTTGTTGACTGTGAGTTACCAAGATCAATATGGTGTTCTGCAGTCCTTTTTTCCCATAGATCGAAGATTCAAAAAGCCTTATCCAATACATGAGTTCAGCATGTCCATTACATTTGACTGATGATCTTTGAACCAGAATCACGGGAGGGGAGAATGAACTGCGGGAAAGGTTTTAGGTAGAGAAATTCACAATGAATAATACTTTTGCTGGATTCGTCACCAAATAGCCACATGCTAATTGAAAATCAGATAGCACGTCAGCTTTAGATCACTCCAAGATGGCCATTGGATACGCCCTTTTGTCCACTTTGTATCTCAACTGCCAGCACTATATGAACCTACCGCTGGTGAAGAAGAGGCTGGTGACCCAAATGGGAGTAGATGAATCAAAGTGTTCGAGGATATTCTTTACTTGACCACGGCCCCAAGGAGAGAGTAGTTGCATGAATACTGTTATTATCAGAAATATGATATTAGAGTCCGGTGGTGCTCATAAAAGATGCCTCTGTCATGCTCCTTGCTATTCGTTAATGAATCAAACAAGTCCTTATATTGATGTGAACAGGTCTTAGGTTCATCTTTTTGAAGCAGATATGTGAAGACTGATTTATGGGACGTCCAACTACATGAACGGTTGTGCTTATGAGCAAATAAATCACACACTGACCTTTCTTTCTCTCTATCTCTCATTATCTACCCTGTATCTCAATAGCCTGATAGCATGATGACCTACAATCCAAGTGCTCGAGATTTGCGTGGTGTGAACGTGTCCAAAGATATGCTCAATCTTGCCGAGCGATTGGCAGATAATGCTCACAATATTTGGGCCCGACAAAAAATGAGTGATCTAGAAGCAATCGGTAAATGGTTAATTTTTCCTTGTTGTCCATGAAGTAATGATGGGACACGCAATCGGTATCCGGGACTGTGCCCAGTCTTGGATATTGTTAATTTACTTTTTGCCTAATTGCCATTTCTCTAATAGCTTGATTCCGAACATTTTAAATCCTTATAAATGCTCGTGAATAGTCAGGACTAAATAAAGTAATAGTAAAAGGGGTGTGGTGAATACTCGAAAATTAACTTTTCTTCGCATTTTTTCCAACCATTGTATCTTCTTTTCCCCTCTCATCTCCATTTTGCATCACATTTGACTGCTGCGAATGTGACTGGTCTTGGCCATTTGTTTGTTCATTTCAGGTGGTGGAGTTCACCAGCTCCTCGTCCCTTATGAAATCCTCACGGACAATGAACGAAAACGCTATCGTCGATTGACGCATGAACTGATCAAATACTTGCAGTACTATGGTTATCGACTATCCATTCGTTCAGGTACCACTCAGCATGGTGTGTCTGGTACAGTAGCAGCAGCAGACGCGAGCCGACGCACTGAAGGACGGAATAGCAGCAGTAAGTGTTAAGCATAATCACTGTCCACATGACGAGAAAGAAAAAAGAATCAGAAATTTCACTGTCATACTCAACCGTTCAGTGCGTTCAATGAGTTGATAAAATATTTGATCAACTGCTGCACGAAAATGAGAAAAGTACAAATATCTGGCCTTTTATATTTGTTCATCTCACGGAAGTCTGTATGTGTGAATTTTTGTCTCCAAACTCCTTGGGTGATCCGTTCTGCTGCAAACTATTCCCTTTCCCATCTCCCCACTGATAGATGTACTCGCTTTTTAACCGCTGCTCTTATTGCCTTGCTATTGCGAGGCTACGTGATAATGACTTTTTGTCCAGGATTACTTGCGTAAGACTAAATTGATTAAGTGCAGTCATTCTGAATTCTAGTTAATACGAATACCAAGTGAAGTCATACTAAGATTTCGATTGTACGAATCATGCAATATGGCTTTTGTGCAAAGGTTAAGTTGTGCATGCCGAATGTTGCCCATATTGCTGTGTATTGCATTTTTGCGGGAGCAAACGATCAATCTAGACAGGTTAAGATAATTATGACCCATTACATATGCCCATCGATAGCCGTTCTTGGTGCAGGCTATTCTCCGAGGCAGGTAATGATAGGAGGGTAGATCGAGGGGACCATGACAAAAAGGTATGAAAACCTCGAACAATAAACTTGGTCGTGTATGTTTTGTTCGGCTTCCGGGTTCGGGTATACGAGACCCGCCCACTGAATGGTTGGAAAGCTTAGGTGACGTGGTTAGTCGCCGCAGTCGGTGGCGTTGTTGCATTCGAACTGTTTATTTTTTACACATGATATCTATTTTCAGCTTTCTTTCCTATTCGTTGCCTTCTTTTACTTCTATTCCTTTTGCTCCGAACTAGATGGTGTTGCCAACTGGCAACCAAAAAAATCGAGACACAAGTGTAAGGTTATTGTTTGGAAGAAATGAACTGAGCCGAGCTGACTCAGTCCCGTCTAAGATAGGCACTGAGGCTCTTGGGCTTGGTCACAATGGGATTACGTTTGCACATCATCGAACAATACGCAATCAGTGGGCTCACAACTGATCTTCCGACACGCATAGGGCGGTAAAGTTCTCTGTGCCGGATTAGACCAATCTATGGTATATCCCATCCAGACCACCTTATGATAGCTCTAAATATATTCGACGCCGTACGGAAGCTTTTAACAATTCCAAAATAAAACCAGGAGCATTTTACCGTCCTTAAGCTTACTTCGTACAACCAGGTTCTATTTTGCTGCTTAATCAATCTATCCTGATGACCTCGGAGCAGATAAACAAGGTGGGGAATTTCACTTAAATTCACGAATGACTGATTCTTGCAAGTTGTGAAACGAATACGTTGATCATAGCTTAACTGACCTCATTGTTTATCCAGACCGGGTGATGCTCATCAAACCGATCAGTTGTGTTCGAACCACGTGGCAAACGACCAAAATCAGTGGATCACATCTGAGTTGTATCATGATCATCACATTTGTTCTCGATGGGTATATACATTTACATACGAGAAAAATGTAATGTCGACAACACGACATTGTTGACGGAAAATTATCATTAACCAACGTTTCGGTTATCGCGGATAACCTTTCTCAAGGCATTTTACCATCAAATAAATCATTTGATTACGTTGCTGGAAGTGCTTGCAATCAGGTGGTATTTCGGCTAACACTAACATCCAGGACGAACGAGTATGCCACACCGAGTGCGGTGGTTCTGGTTGCTATCATCGTACATCCCGTCCGGAAATTTAACGAATGGGAGCGTGAAGAAGTGAACCACAAATAGCACTATTACAACGTGTCTGGTTGACTACATTCACGATCCACGCAGAACAACCGCAACTCCAAATGAGGCAAGTGCCAGATTATCTTCAAATATAACACGATATCACTTGCTTGCATTTGTGCGAACACAAGGAAGACCGCGGTGTGTGTGGAGAACAATGGATTTAGTATGGCAAATTGGTTAATACGATCAAAAGGGCCATTTTTATCTGTCGCGTTTACCCATCGTGCAAGAATCTACATTGTTCCAACTACTTCCAACAGACTGCTGTCGCTCCTCTTTAGTGCCAGTCATAGGTTTCTTCCATCTGATGACGGAGGACAAAGACAGTGTGCCTCATTTTCGTATTTAAAAATGATTTCTATGGTTTCGATGTTGTGACAGCAATACTTAGATAACGAAACGGTATGGACAGAAGAACACCATTGATCACGACGAGACTCTAATTATCCCAATGTCTTCAGTCACTGAGCAGATGGATACCGTGGACCTCACACAGCAGAGCCCACGGGTAAGGGTTTTTATATCGAGTCGTAGACTGAGCGCACCCGCTCACGTTCCCACCATTGCACCCTTTAGCAAACACTGCACATGGAGGAATTATATCCAGGGTAAAACGTAAGGTGTAGCCTAGCCGGTTACTCGTAATGCAGGATAAAACAATCAGTTCGAAATTTGTTCTTCCACGATCCTGCATGCGGACGTGGTCAGATCAAATATCACCTGCTTATTGAACTTTTTAAGGGTTGGATTTGAGCCAGTGAGAATATCATTGAATTTTTAACTTGGAATATAGTAGTGAATATGCCCGTCCTATCATCGGATCGTGGCATATCTGTTTTGTACCGGTGCAATAGAGGATCTCCACTGTTCCATGCGTATTTGCTGTCATTCAGAGAGAAAAATTACATCGGCGAAGGATCAGTGGAAGATGAGACAGCGTGTGAAGAATGTGTGTAAGTCAGTTGATGTACCTCGGTTCCTTAATGAATCAGTTGAGGTAACGCTCATTGTCAACGGAATGAAAATTACCTGTCCCATGATTAGTTTTCTCAATGAGTGTGAACCGCCATTATCGCCGTAGTGTGTATCAGATACAGATGTTTTAAGCATGTAACCAGCATACATTTTTATACGTTTGCAGCGCATTCAGTTTACCCGGTGCTGGTCTGCTTGCTTGCAGTGGATGTCGTTGTTTACACGAAACACCTTGTCCTCCTTTCATTTTCAGATAGTTTTTTAATGAGCTTTATGGGTTGTTGAAGTAACGTGATGTCGATCCACTACAATTCGGTGTGTACCATAGTGCCATAGTACTTCTCCAGTGCACTACACTGACACAAGTTCAGTTTGGACAACCATATGTAAGCAATAGATAGGGCGATTTTATTTGCTATCTTTGGGGAAAACGCTGTTGCAGATAGGTCACTCTTTTTTAGTGTATGCTTCTGTTAATTCTTCCCTTTAGTGGACGATGCTGCGAGGTGGTAACCAAAACCAGAGCACAACAGTGCGAGCTTAATGGGTGAATGAACTGTACTGAACTATAAGTTTGACAATACAAGGTAGGATCTCACTTAGACGTCAAAAGCATGATTTAAATAGAGGAATAATGTGAATACAAGAGCGTTATCTCAAACCGTTTATTACATTTATGACGTGTGTGTCAGTCGGAAGGCTATGCACGTATATAAGTCCAAAGGTTAAGGCTTTCATGTCTTTCTCGTAAACCACTGCTTGGCTGTTCTTCCCCATCTTTCACACACATTCGGCGTACATTGCTCAGCGAGTAAGTCTGTTCAACGATATGGAAAACAAATCCAAGCAAGGCTGTTGACAGTTAGTGTCTAGTCTAGACCACATAAATCCAAATTAAACCATAAGTCACCTCAGACGTGATTGGTTTGTCCACTGATAATTGCAATAGTTCATGTGAAAGCTTGTAGGATGGAAGCATGAAGTAATTGACCGATTATTTGCTCTTATATTGCACAAGATGGTGACAAGACAAACGCCGTGAATGACGGCCTAAAGACTAGGGACAGATCTAAATGATCAAAAAAACGAGAGCATCAGTTGACCTTGCACGCCAAAACACAAGCATCGCCACTGTTCGTTGTGAGGAACGGCCGATGAACTGCGTCAGTAAAGTCCAGCAAAACTCAGCATATTCTCAGACTGATTGACTTCTGTGTCAATAATTTGCTCTTCATTGAAATTTCATAGGAGCTTTGTGAATCTCTTCATTGTAGTAATGAATCGGTGGTAGCATATACAACGATTCTGGAGTAGGGCTCAAAACTCGATGCGCAGGATTTTCGGTCTCATACGTTATTCATTGTGCTATTCGGCTCTTCCTGCGTACTGGAATGCAAGCGCTAGCTTAGATTGCTGGATAAACCTCGACACTGATTCCTAGCTTGAATGGATTGACCGAGTGATGTTTGTTCCTTGATTTTTTAAGTGGTAAGTGAAGCTGGTGAAGTATAATTGTTCTCACTACGTCTGTCGTTGTCTGTGCGACTTACAGAAACCGTACTTATGTGCGACGATATAATTACTATTCATCAATTTCTTATAAAACGTTCTAGTAACTGAAATCAATGCCGAACAGTCATGCTCACTAAATGACTACTTGTAGTTGTTTTGCAGTTAATCAATATAGTAAACGGAAGAAACTTTCCCAACACAAATTTGAATCCAGAAGTCAATAGTATTAGATTGCACGATGTATTTCAGACCATTTCGCTGCATCTTCACTACTGCATACTGTAGTCAAAGTGATCATTTATGAATGGGAAATTGAACGTTCCCACGAGACCAAAGGTTAAGGCACACACACAGACAACAACTGATAGCAAATAAAAGTGCGTTACCAAGACAAGGCTAACGTAATTATCCATTCTCGATGTTTGCACAGTTGAGAGTAATGATGGTTAATTACTAGTGCCGCCGCGTATCTCTGTAGTCGTTGATTGTTTATGACATAAGTGATGGTGAACGCTGTGCTCAGGTAACCACAGTGCTTTGTCTCCCACAGATCTTGCTTAGTGGATGACTTGAGTGTTCTGCGTGCACTCGACGACGTCACCGATTGCGTCTGCCCGCACATTGTTCTTTGTAGCCAAACAGGAATGTGTTCAAACACTATTACCCACTTGTCTCTCCGTTCTGCCTACGTAGGTGGCTCAGCATCCACACCTAAATTGGTAGATGTAACTGTACCTGGCGGGGAGAGGCAGTGGTTCTTTTACCGATAATATTTTCATCTGGGAGATTGTAGAGGGAATAATGATCTTTGATGTGTAATGCGTATGGCTGAAAGTACAGTTCAGGCATCTGCTGAGTAATCTGTTAATGTCATCACCTTTGTAAGGTAAATGTCTGATGGTCGTCAGTTTTGGGACCGTGACAACCTTCGTTTTGTTCGGAAGTGGCTTTGAGTGTTTGAAAATAAGTGATTTTGGAAATCCGTTGGCCTCAAAAGCTTTGAACAAAGTACGGCACTTTTCTTCCAGCTTGTCAATTGTACCTATTTGGCGTGCCCTGCGGAACATGGTCCAGACAAGGCTGAGAACGTACAATTTCACATTCATAAATGATCACCTTGACTGCAGTATACACTAGTGAAAATGCAGCGACATGGTCCGGGATACGTCGCGCAATTTAATGCTATTGACTTCTGTGTTCAATATAATAAATGCTACACTGCGGTGAATTATAATTGCGGTCAGACAGGAAAAATGAGCAAATTAAAAAAGCCAAGACCAAACTGTGCAGGTATATCGTGGATTGCTGTAGAACATGCAAACAACGTGTTCTCCATTGAGGCAAAGTTACTGCTTTAAGAGATGTAGACGTTTCTCCCCCCCCCCCCCTAGGTGTCATTTCTTGTTAAATCACTTCCTTCAGGTCAATAATGGAATCAGCGCAAGTTGTCATTAATACAAATATTCAACATAAATATCAAAATAGTTCAGCAAATATTTGTTATGAGATAAGTTTTGGGGTGATTATTATTTCCTACCAAACCCGAAGTTTACAGTCAGAAGTGAAACGTATCCTACCATCCAAATGACTACTTACGTGATGATCTATCAAACTTCTGCACGACCAACGTCCTATTTTTACAGTAACACCCGAAATATTCTATGCGACGTTTGGAAACTTCTTTTACTACTAGAGCCATGGATTACACTTCGCACTTATCCCCCTCCAAAAGTGTCCAGAGGCATCAATATGATTGACTAATTACGATCTTCAAAACGGGAAATCACATTTCCAGGATTATTTTCAACTCAGTCATAGATCTGATTCTCTACTTTTGTCAGTCAATTCCGTGCTTGGAAAAACGAACGTGGTCCAGATCTGTCTAATAGAACTGAGGCCATAATGTTAGCCAATACCGATGAGACATTAGGTTTAGAGCGCCATTTATCCGCTTGGCACCTGCTGTAGCTACGTTCATGACAAAAGGTTTCAGCGTCCGGAAAAAATGCGAAGAGTTTCATCATAGACACTCAGATCTGCCAAGATCGGCAGTGGATTTTTCGCGTAAGTGTTTCCCAGGAGACTGACATTCGATAGCAGCGTTCATGTTCGTAAGACGTCCGGGCGCCCAAAGACAACAGCTACCGAAACTCAGATCACCAGTTTAGAAGATTTTTTGGGTACAGAACCATACACCTCTCCGCGAACGGTTTCAAGCAAACTAGTACTCTCCTCGGGTTCCGTCACAAATATCCTGAGGAAACAATGCTGCATGAGTTACAGACCCTAGTAGGTTTGAACCCTATTTCAAAAAGACTATTCTCAACGGATAAAGTTCTTTGATTGGTTCTTACATAGACTTTCGATCCAACCAAGTTTATGAGGTAGCATACCTTTCCTCAATTTATCCACATTCCATCTGCATAACATTAATGGCTATCAACACTGGAGGACGTGGCACGAGATGAATCTCTTTGACTACTACGAAGGTAATAAACGAAATGTTGTGAAGTTGAACGGTTCACATTCCGTTCCGTTTCAGTGTTCATGTGTGCGGGTTTTCGAAAGAGGGAATCGAAAATTGTTGGCCGACTTACTCCACCTTCAACACTGGAGTGTTTTTCAGTTTCAAATTTGTTCGATGTGGGGTGCTCGCTGGATTGGTCTGATTATTGAAACAAGAACTGTGGAACGAAAATGGATCACATGGGCACACAAACCACAAATAATCGATGAAGAAAAGATATTAGCTCTCAGTTGAGTGAGATTTAGTTGCATACTGGTATTCTAACTATTCGCTGACAATAGGCGTTGTTACTTGCCCTCAAAGGTGCACCTTTGGCCATTTGCTGTAAAAGTAGGTAACAACTATTATGTCCTTTTTGTTTAACAGTGCTCTGACGAATGGCCCCGTAATGTCTGTCGAGATTTTAGACCTCGGTCTCACGGGATATTCTATAGATGTCACTGGCACGTGTATAGGTGTCAATTCTGTTAGACTGTTGGCATGCCTAGCATTCGCCGACTGCTGTTTCTGTGCTAGAGTTTAAGCAAGTTCACCAGTGGTACTCCTACATGCGAGCATCAGTTTTGATAATTCTTAGATGACCTTCGTGCCCATAAGTAATTACGCTCGACATAAGACTTTCAGGCACAGTAAAAAGTTCGCCTTTCACGACACAGTCATTCACTATCGAAAATTCATCGCGCATCGCGCAGAATGGTTTCAACTCCCCAAGCACTAAATCTTTGTCCGGCCATGCATGGGAAATAAAAGCCCGTATCTGGGTAATTCGACAGCCATTTTCGGCATATTCCTGCAGTAACTGCAAGGTTATCGCCAGCTAGTTGCCGTTGAAAAGAGCCAATACCATCTTTATTTATTTAATTTCAGGGTCGTCTGACATATCAAGGACTAATAAACAATGACCGCTGTTCTTTGTTTCCTTTCCTAACTAAAGTTTTGAGGGATGAGTGGTCTGTGCGAAGAATAAGTGGTCAACTGAACACACATTATTGCCACTTCTCATAGGCCCACACGCATACGAGGGCATTTTTTGTTTGCCGAGTTCAGTGGCCGATAGGATCCGTGATGCACAGACAACTAATTTCTCTTCATCATTCTGAGTTTACGATACAAATATATTCAATCCAAAATTCAACACGTCTGTTGAAGTAGATGTGGGACAATTTCCATCAGATATAACAACCGTTGTAATGTTGGTTATCAAGCCACTCATAGATTGGTAGGCTCATTCTTGTTCCAGTCCCCATTTGATGTTTTCATCCAGTCCAGTAAGTCGGCCAGCCGCCTCGGAAAAAGCGCTTCTAACGACGAGGATGGTAGGAATAGCGACCAAAAACTTCTTCGCTTATAATGATATAGACGGCCGAGAACAAACAGGGATGGCTTTTACATTGGTTTCAAGGGGTTTAGTGCTGTTGATAGATCAGTTCAGTTCAGTTCAGTTCAGTTCAGTTCAGTTCAGTTCAGCTATCAACCTCGCACTTCTGTCCACTAGTTTTGGTTGTTCCCTCATAGCATCGTCTAGTTAAGGTTGCCCAGCATACAGGAACGACATGTTTCCTTGTAAGTCAGCTGCAAAACCGCATGCAACTCTTCGTGCTTTCCTACAGCGATTAAACGAATTGACTCTCCGCTTGGATTGTAAAAAGTGTCAGTTGGCTGTGTTTGAGATAAACTTCCTTGGCTAAGTAGCCTTTGAGACCAGACAAAGACTAAGTAATGAACATCTGTCATTTCGAATTTTATCTATCGAACATACGCATTCAATAAAATAATAAATCGGATTTGCAGTGGATTGATTCCTCCCGTTTACCAATTAGAAAACTAGGATTAACTCAAACAAATTGAAACTACATATCTGATCTAGTACAAGGAACTTCAGGGCAGTACTTCGGTTAAAAATATGAATAGCAGAATGAGATATTCTGAACGTTCTCTTTCTGCCTGTTGTGATATACCTAGCTTACAACACTGGCATGAGTTGGTCATGGTGTTCTGCTTTTGACCCATACACACGCTAACCACTCTGATTACCATCAGAAAGCAAGGCGTAGGCGAACGTATTTTTTCGGTGATTTCGTTCATGGGACACTAGAGGCTGAGTTAAGAACGATTCGTCGGATCCTGTCTGAAAACGGCTACCCCGACAGATTCATTGAACGTGATATAGAATACCGAACAGAGCCGAAAAGGATATCACAGGTGGAAAAGAAAACCCCATTGCTCAAACTCCCTTACAAGGGGGATGCGTCTTCCGAGAGAGTAAGCAGAGTCTTATCTGCCACATGTAAAGCCACTTTCAACGCTGCCAAACTCAGATGCTTATTCTCGACATCGACCATCATAAAATGCAAGAACAAGAATAAGTTGCCCTTGTTGACCTCTTCAATGATTATTTATCATTTCAAGTGCACATGTGATGCCACTTATGTGGGTCGAACGACAAGGCATTTATCCAAACGCACTAAAGAACATCAACCACGTTGGCTTCAGCATGGAGGAAGAGGAGCTGTATCGAGCTCCATTCTCGCTCATCTGTTAGACACAGGCCACAAGGTTGATCCGGCCACATCATTCAGTGTCCTATACAGGGTTCAACCGAATGAGTCAAAATCAGTCAGATGCAGAACATTAGCGACGACCGAGGCAATCAGCATCCGGCTACTGCGGCCCAAGCTTTGTTCACAAAAGAAGCTGGTCCAAGCACTTGAACTTCTGTGGCTGAAGGTCGATGACGTCATTCTTGAATGTGATGCCGATCCAGACCTCTGACGACGACACGTGAATTTACCATGTCCCCTGTTCATCTATCGATTAGTCGGCTAACCAATCGATTGACTAACTGACTGACTAAATGGGTCCTTTTCCTCTCCTTATTTTGTTTCAATGGTGGGTTGAGCGTTCAAGCTGCATGATGAATCATATTATATACAGATCTAATCTCCTACTACTCAATTGCAAATCATATAAATGTGATTGTAATTGGCTTGAAAATGAAATCACCTAAAACATATGTTCGCCTAAGCCTTGCTTTCTGATGTTATTAAAGGGCTTTTTCCGTATACTCTGATTACTGCTGTTTGCGCCCCGTCCTATTCCGACAAAATAAACCATTGGTTATTTCAGATACTCAACCATCGGCTCGGTTTGCCTACGGTCTGTTGAGTAAACTGCTCGATTATGTCGAATCAGCCATGTCGTCCGTTCATGAGACAACACCGAGCAACCGGTTCAGTTATTATCGAACGTGCATTGCCTCCAGTCACGACATGAAATTCTTTGTGAAGGTGGTTCTGCCTTTGGTTGAACGATACTTTGAGACACAGCATTCCTATTTTTTGGATCCATCTTCGGGTGCATCTTTGGAAGAGAAGAAAATGGCTGCCACGTGAGTTCTTTAAAGACTAGATTTGACTTGATTTAGCTACTCCTTTTCAGATAAAAAAATGGTTATGAGATCACTCGATAAGCCCTCTGGGAATGATGTTGATCCTCGTAGCTCAGGTCCAGCATACGATTGTTGGTTTGATGATACGAGTTTGCCTCGTTTGGCTTTTGCTAACCTCAGCCATCTAGGGCATCAGCCTGACATCCGTTTATCTGTCAAGGTTTGATTGTACGCTGCAGCAATCAGGTCAGTTCTTAGTGATTCACAAGCATGGCCACTGTAGATGTGGGATACGCGAAGGTTATCTGCGTTCGAACACTGATGTCATCGCAGCAATTCTCTAGTCTGGTAGAAAGAGCTACGCAATAACAATGCTGAAGCTAGGATTAAAATACTAGGCATACGAAATAAATCAATAAATCAGGAGTACGAGGCTACGATTGGCTAAGATTGATTGCAAATTGATTTTGGGGTGCATCATTCACTGATATTCCCTGGACGGGATCTATCGTTAGCACCAACTCAGCTTAGGCTGTACCCTTGCAATGGTCGAATGATGGATTCCACCGACTAAATGATTCTCCTTCCGATTCCTCTGACAGGTTGTTTTGCAAATTGTTCTCTTTGTTACGTGTGAAACTGAGCGCATTTGGACATGATGTACGAATTGCTGTCTCCTGTCTTCAGGGTCTCGTACAAACCATTGATGTCAAGTAAGTAGAAATCGACGCACGTTGCGTCTATTTGCTTTTTATTGTCATTGGTCTGGTTCTGGGTTTTCCTGCTCTACTGCGGTTGAGTCATAAGCATTGCGCTTTGTCAGCGAACCACAGTTTGACTCCCAACTAAGTTTGAGTAAGTCACTTTTTGTTTTTGAATATCCAGCCCACCACACTTGAGATCATGTCATGTTTTACGAATGCCTGCCTATCGTCTACCTTTCCTTGCCCTGTACGCACGTACTGGACAAGGCTGGAAGAAGCGACGCGGCGGTCAGGCCACGACTTGGCCTAGAGGTGTGAAAAAGCTAACATGAGTATTGGCTTCGGTTGGCGCTTTCCGCCTACCTTTCCGGGGTCCAAGTGACGAGGATTGTCATTGGTTAGAGGCGCTAAGAGAAATGGCTGAGAATAGAAGTCAGTGGCGCGAATGATGCGCGGTCTGTCTGTCTGTCGAACCCTCGCGCTCCGTAATCACAGAAGTGTCATTCCAAAAAACAGAATGACAAAAAAGACATCAAAAAGTGTACGGCGGAAAGTAAAAAATCAGCATTGTTTCTCACTAACTGTCTGTTTTACGATAGTGTACTCCCCTTCCCCTATTTTTTAATTGCCGTTGTTGCGTTGGCACCTTGTTTAGTCTTAAGCCGGTGCAAATGTATACACTTGAGATCAGCTTACACTCAGATTTCTTAGAGACCCACAGAAGTTTGGGATAACTAAATTACATAAATTATTCATCATGCAGTGTGAAAGTTCAAACAATATAAAACCGTGGAAGCACTTTATAACTGTTTCGTCCTTGTTAGGAATCATCAATAGTGTTCGACTCACAGATATCCACGCCGGGTTCGACTCTCAGTTTGGGCCCGGTGGAAGTGCACTGTTGATAATAGTGTAGAGGTGGAAAGCGTCCGAAAATAGTGAGATATTGATAGAGAATCACAAACAAAAACACAAAAACACGTTCGGTAATTACACGTTGTTACTGTATCTTCATTGTCCTCAGTCTCTCCTTGTGCGTGTCAAATCGGTTGGCTTGTTTCAAGGGGCACAGTAATTAACCATTGGAAACGAGTTTTCTTTAGAACTGTTTTTGGCTATTGTTCCCACTTTACAGAGCCATATTAAAAATGGGCAATTCGGAAGATTTCATTCGAGGTCGGATCCTACCGTTCTTCGTCAACTGTGCCGATGATTTGTGCATTTTGATGCGCAATCTGGAATCGGGCCGTTATTCACATGTTAAAGTATGTGATTTTTTTTACCACTTAATTAAGTGAGAAACAGAATTGGTATTTTGGAATTAGTTACTGGCCAATGAACGTATCTGTTATGCTATGAAGAATTATGTCTTAAGAACTGCGACGTTTCTTTTGTTGTAGTAATCTAAATCATAATGGCCATCGGCCCCTGTGGGATTCGAACCCACGCCTACGCACGGCGTGTGCTTTACCAGTTGAGTAACTAGTAGACACCAGATAACCACATCGACTGGACGAGCACGAATGTTATACGATTCGTTTAATAGAACACTTTATGGTACCCAGCCGCTCCATCAGAAAGAGGAAAATTCTCATCTCCGTTCCAAATCCCAAATGAATGAATGAAATGACACCAGAGTTTTTAATTCTGTTTGATTGAAAAATTTTGACTGAAAAAATCATAACTGGATGATTTTTATTAGTGTCTAACTACGCACCAATGAGTCGCATGTTTGCTAGTTATTCGTTTGTTTGATAGAGTCAAGAATAACACGCACCAAAATATGGAGTCCCCAGACAAAGTAACCGGTTGTGAGAGTGAACACATATGGTGTATACGTATTTACGTATCCTCATTGGTATTGGTTCAACCATCCTGACTGATTCCAGCGATATTTTAAGAAATTCAAAGTCAAAATACACTCATTTCCGGGATAATTTTGTTATCCGCAGTGGCTGCATTGTGCAGTCAAATGGGGAAACTGAGTTAACTGTTTCAGAGTACACTCAGTCTTTGAAAATAGTCATCCGACGAAAAGGGAACACAGGTGATCTTCAGACACGGTACACAGCTAGGTTGATTTATGCTCAGTCTTCCGTCTACTGCACACTTAAATAGGCACTAACGGAAAGTAATTTCACGTACACAGTTTCATGGCTTTCGGTTGTTTTTTTTCGCACAGGGCACCATCAAACGGGGCGCATGCGCGATGGACTATGTACACATGGTCCTTTTGCCAGTACTCAAATCTATGTTTGAGCATTTGAGCAAAAACGAATGTGGCGAAGATCTTTTGGGTAGGTGCACAAATGCTCAGGACACTGATTGAGTGATTTGTCACTCATTATCTTTTACGAACCGCATTTTTTTTGTGTTTTTACATTCCAGTTGGAAATGTGCAGGTCACTTGCTATCGAATTTTGAATGCTCTTTACAAGTTGGGCACTACCAGCTCGAAGCACGCTAAGCGGTAAGTTGTCATCGAATTTTCCAACTCACAGGGACTTAACATTGCACTTTTTCTTACGGGCTTGCACATTAATGCTACGGAAGGGTGTACCCCATAACCTCAAGGGCCCACTGCAGTATTAGTAACGGCCGGCAACCAGACCCTGAGACTTGGAGTGGATAACCCCGTAAGGTTCCTATAGGTCAGGTGTGGTAACGAGTCAGACGAAAGTGGATGGCGGTCTACCACCAAAGCGACAGGTGTCGGTGGCAGGATCTGAACCTCTGACCTCCAAGGTAGCAATCAAACGCTTTAAACCACTCAACCACCATCGATCATTGCTATCGTCTATTTGATGTGATTCAAAAAGCGACGGTGACAATTCGTCAGCCTCAGCGGGATTTCTACCCACACCACGCATGAACCAGCCAGACACATCCACACGCTGTCCAGTACCACGTGTGCTGTGTTCACTGGCCCCCACTTAGTTCTGTCCATGTAGTTAGTCAGTTTGATGGTACTGGTTTCAGCGCCACAGTCTTTCTACCGAACTGAAAAAACTGATAAGCGAAACGCGACCTGCAGATAGCTTTGTCAACCTGACATGTGTTTTATCCTAGTTACTGCATTCTTGATCCAAAAGATCTCTGTTCACTCAGTTTTAGCCCGACGCAGTGAGCCGAAGTGCATCACACCCAGCGGATGTGTATCGTGAATTTATGTCGGCGTCAGGTAAATGAAAATCCAAAGCGAAATATTCCCAAACTGATACAGTAAGTGTGTTATATACCTGCCGTTGGTTTATGGTTTATCTAGAGGGGTGACCAACCTCTGGAACATTCCCTGCTGATACGACGGAAGTGGTCAACTACCATCCCTTCAGTTCGAAGCTGCACAGGGTGTTTTTCAAGTCGTGAAAAGGATTTTAGAGATGTGTCCCTGCCATCTGAACTGCATTCTGCACCGGGCTACGTTTTTGGTTCTCAGTAGGCAAATTATCAAAAAATCCTCTTGTGCTCAGAGTGGCCACCCTGACTGCTTACACCGTATATTTTGCATACCGAAAAATATTCTCGCCCGTAAAAGCTTCCTTGAAACTAGGTTTATCGACGGACAAATATCAGCATGTAGTCGATTTCTTGGTGCTCTGCGAGAAGTTAGTTTAGTTCAAATGTTGTGAAGCTGGTGCTTCAGATTGCTTCCCGACAGTCTTATTGCATGCGGCAACAAATTAGTTAACGGTACCAATTCCGTTTGAATATATCAAACAATTAAAAACTTGAATCTGTAGAGCTTGTAAAAGAATGAAAAATACGATCCATATAGTGCATATAAAATACCTTCAAGGCATGTAAATCTTATTTCAAAAGATCTCTGATGTGAACCATAATGATTATTACCACCCAAACAGCGAATCAGATGTTGTAGCGTCTCTGACTCCATGATTTTTTTTCTATCACTCATCGGGAACCACAAATACGTCATGACGTGTTAAATAATAAATCGGTGAGTTCAGTTATGTCACCAGGAAAACTTGCTACGTACTTCGGCGACAAGCGGTATCCCACTCCCAACCAGAGATCAGTTAACCAACTGCAATAGAACACGTCGTTGCAGTCCAAACTACCGTTTATCGTACGGCATACATCAATGCATGTTCCTTCTTATATACATGCTTTTGTCCGAGTGCTGATTACTGGATACAATTGGTGTTCCGCTTAGATCGGTCTTTAATTAGCCAAATCAACACCACCAATCCGACTACGGGTTAAATGTGCGTATTGTGTTTGACTGCAACAATTTAATTCAAAAAGCCTCATCAAGTTGTCAAATAGGGGTGGATGATGATCGCTACACCCGCGGTGGTTCTCCCTTCTAACTTTCCTAGAGTGACTACTTTGAAAAACAATGAATTTGTTCTGGTAGGATGCACAAGAACTGCAATTATTGTGTGCATGATCATTTGCGCGTATGGTGTAACTTTTGACATACTTCGTGTTGCTTCTTAACTAGCACTGGAGCGCTGAAAGAGTCCAGGGGGACACCAGCTGGATGTAAAAATTGAATAACTTGGTTTTCGTATCAGTTCGTTGAAATTTCGTGACTTTTCCTGATGATACATTTTGCGCCCTTCCGCAAGAGAAGCACGAACACAGCTGTAGTCTGTTGGAGATTCATCGTTTTCGAGAAGTATCGATACCAACTGGCACACGAAAGTCAGTCCTTTTGTGATTGATCGAAATATTAGTGATATGCATTCGCGCTGATCGTGTGATTAGATCATATCTGGTTGAAGATGGTGGTATACCCAATACATCTTTATCTAATTAGGGTGGTTGCGATTACGGGATGATATAAACGAGTGCATATCATAACAACTGAAAATTAGTTCATTTACTCAGTATGCCAGGACCGAACGAGGTTCGGAGTGTATCGAAAAAACGACGCGCCATGTGATGTGTCAAACGAGGTATAATGTCAGTAACGCGGCGTTGTCGGTGGAAAATTATAGGCCAACGTTTCGGTTACCGTGGATAACCTTTCTTAAGGCAGTTTTACAATCAAACAACCTCTGATGCTTCCTTAGAAACCCTATGTCCACTATCGCCCTCCGAAATTATTACTGGTTTAGAACTCGGTCTTACTTTATCTTACTTCACCTTCAAACAAGACCTATACAGACAAACCGATGGCGTGGCCATGGGATCTCCTGTCTCCCCAATTGTTGCCAATCTTCTTCTACATTCAATCGAATCCCAAGCCCTAGCTGCTTTCAAAACTCCCTCACGTTTATATGTGAGATATGGTTACGATACTTTTGTGGTTATCAATTCCAAACACAAGGATGAATTCCTTCAATGCCTTATTGAACAATGGAACTCCATTAACTTTACGATTGAGACTGAAGATACCGACTGAGTATTAAGTTTTCTAGACTGCCGTCTGAAGGTGAATGACTCCCACAAATTCACCACCGGTATTCATCGAAAACCAACACACTGGGATAAATATTTACGGTTCGATTCGGCTCATCCTCATTGCGTAAAAGGAACGCTTATCTCATCGTTAGCCAACAGGGTTGAGAAACTCTGTAATGAGGATACCACTCGTGAAGAAGAAATGAGACGCTTAAGCCTTCATGACAATCACTACCGGCCACATCTAATAAGAAACCAATAGCTGGAGGTAAAGACTATCTGGCTTCCATCGGCATTCCATACAGATCAGACACTTCTGAGGCAGTTCGAAAAGTTCTTAGCGATTATGATATCCGCACATTCTTTCGGATTGACAATACTCTGTCTCGCCACCTCATCAAAGCCAAGGATTCAATCAACTTGCAGGACCAAAACAACTGCATTTACAGAATCAGTTGCAAGGAATGTCCTGGTGAATATATTGGACAACTTAATGGAACACAAAAGAAAAGAGAAATACAAGCCCTCCAACACGACAGCCTTAGCGAGACTGGAGCGGGGTTCAGCGATCGCTGTTCACGCCATGGCCGAAGGGCACAGTATAGACTATGAAAACAAAAATCCTCCAACACGGACTGAAAACATGCACTGAACGCATGTATGCCGAAGCTCTGACAATTAGCACCCACCCTACATACGTCAACCGAAATGACGGGGCAGAGATTCCCGGAATTTGGACCGCACCGACATCACTAACAGATAAGCAGCCCAAAGGTCACATCGACACTTGACCTCGTCACCACGGCCTCGGATAATGGGAGTCAGTGTGACTAAAATCCGACCCATCTAATAGACGAACGATCTAACACACACACACACACACACACACACACACACACCGTCGACTGGCAACTGATTCCTCAGTCATTTGATTGTAAAACTGCCTTGAGAAAGGTTAACCACGGTAACCGAAACGTCGGCTTATAATTTTCCACCGACAGTGCCGTGTTACTGACATTATATCTCGCTTAGTTCATTTACTTCGATCTTTCCGTGTTTCGGACGATTAACTGAGGGGGTTATGGCGAACATATGGAAGCACCTTTTGTAGCTCCGCGTTTTGGAAATACGAACTGATGAATTAGGTGGTCATTTCAATTTGGACTGTAATACATCCACTTTGTTATCAATTGATAACAAAATGTGGACCACTTGTCTCGCATCCAAATCATTTCACTTTTGAATCAGCTGTCTGACTGATTTAGTGATGCATTAACAGGAATATCAGTCTTTATCACGTCTTTATTGAGATAAATGGGTGTGGGCAGTAGCCTGTTCGATAATGTCTTCTAACTTTCGATCTGTGTCACTACTAAAGGTATTCCATATATTTCTATATACTGCCGTTACCGAAATGGTCGATTAAAAGAACGAATTGATGTTATTCAGAAATCTAGGCGACTACGTGGTTCACTAGAATTGCTTGCTTTCAGCACAAGTTTATTGCAACTTTTTCCAGTTTTGTCGAGTTAAGTAGAATTTTGGTATTGCTGCACAGTTTGTCGCATGAAGCGAAGTGCTCTTCTGTTAGGAAACTGAATAATTTAAGGTAAAAGATAAAACTGAATTGCGATGTTACTTCAGTGGACCTTTCCAAAATGAAAAAAAATCTTTCACTAGGAGACCGGCAAAAATGATAAGGGAACAACGAACTCCAATGAAAATTGCTGACATGTCCAAGATTCTCCAATTTCCCTGATATGCTACTTTATCATAACAAGCGAAACGCTGCCACCCACTGGGAAGACGAAGGAAAAAAACCCGACAGAATGGCGACATGTCTGTACGGACACTGCATCATAACGCCAGAAAAAAGTGCTCCAAACAAACTAATCGGACCAAATTCGAAAGCCAGTGATGAGATCTTTTCAAATATACAAAGGTTATAGGGAGAATAGAATACACCCATGAAACACCTCTTTGGCGAAACTTTAAGGAGACGCGTGAAACTTATCATCGGGAAAAGTCTCGTAACTTCAATAAATTGCTATGAAAATCAATTTATTCAATTTTTACTACGTGTCAGTGTCCTCTTGGACTCCCTTTGCGTTCAACCGAAGCAGCACAATACTCAACGCGGTGGGGCTAACGTTGGGCTTAAATGACTCGTAACATGTGCCTTGGAAGATTGCACAGAAGTTCGTGAAACTTTACAAGAAGTATGATAGTAAAAGTACCACAATATTTATTAAAATATATCTGCTTTGCAAAAATGACATATTTTGTTTTACAAGTTTTCAGTATACGATTTTAATAATAAACCCTGATTTTCGCAAACAGTTCTTTCATCGGCTGCAAGTCAGTGGTTTCGATCGAAAGAATGAGTAATGGGCAAACGGACTCAGAAACAGGCAGCTAAGATGGATCAGGAAAAGAAAGGGTACTCATTTCCATCAATTTTCTCCAACGTTGGGTTAGTCCAATGCGCTCCTAGTTGACCGCAGGTAGCGCTGCCCAACATTAGCCCAACGTGGCCCAATGCGCACCCAATTAGGAGCGCGAAAGGCGTGCTGCTTGGTAGTGCTAATGAAGAGATAACGCGAATTATGCTAAATACTACACTATACGCGCAAATAATCATGTACACAATAATTGCAGTTACTTTGTATTCCACCAGAAAGAACGAAAGTAATCATCATTCAGCTCTGTTCGACAGCTTGATGAACCTGAACCCATCCGCTTAGCATTGAAAACATAATGACACTACACGGTTCCCAATTAGTAATAGAAAAAAGTTATGGCTTTAGAGAGGTTACAGTATCTGGTCTGTTGTGTGAGTGATAATACTCATTATGATTCACATCAGGGATCTTTTGCAATAAGGTTTCACATGCCTTCAAGGGATTTAGCATGCACCATACGGGTCGTACTTTTCATTCTGTCACTGGTGCGACGGATCCAGATTTTTAATTGTCCGGTGTATTCAAAAGGAAATTGGTATTGGTAACATGAACTTGTTACCGCTTGCAACAAGACTGTCGGAGAGCAATCTGGACCACCGGCTTCACAAGCTTGCGGACTTCGGAGTAGTTGATTACATATGGGTACCTATCCGTCGATAATCTAGGTCTCATCGCAACAGCCTATGCAGTCAGGCCGACGCTGACGTCGCAAGTGGATTTTTCGGTAATTTGCCTACTGACAAGCGTGAAAGTAACCTGGTGTAGAATGTGATTTAAATGGGCTTAGGCCAGGCTCTAAATTTTTTTCACGACTTAAAAAACCTACTGCAGATGTTCCTGACGGAGCGTTGGTAACACACCGATACCTGACCAAGCTAACAGTTTGGCATGATGAGTTTCATATGGTAGAATACTACTGCTCTTTAAAAAAGACTGAAGACGGGGAACTTAGCGCCACTCACTGTGCCCTTTCCCTAATCACTTCTCCCCACTTGCAGACAGGTTGCGTTTTGAAGTTAATAATCATTGAGTCAGCTATTATGTCGTTCGGTAGTCTGTTTTATTTGCTGATTACCCTAGAAAAAAATCAGCCCAAGTCGTGGCCTTACTCTCTTCCTCAATAATCTAAGGTAGTATCCTCGCACACCTGTGTCGCTGAAGAGGACACTCCAGGGAATAAACACAGAGAGAAGCAGTTCACCGCTCAAAAAACCTTCACTAGATGGACGTAGGAGTGGAGTACCCGGGATTTCTGTCGACAGTGGGATAAGTCATCCCCATTTATTGGACAGCTATAGATTAAAAAAGCTGAACAGTCACCGGCTCAAATGCTGCTGCCGCGTCTACGTTCCGATTGTTCCATGGGGTACATGGGGCTAAGGAACGAATCCGAAAGGCGGATCGGTAGCAAAGTATCCGCGAAGACAAGCCAAGATAGAATCAACATTCAGGTCTCATTCGGCGCACCGCAAGAAGTTCTCACACGAGTGCTTCGGTCACATTCCCGTGCTGAGTTAACACTCTTCTGCCTTGCAAGTCAGACGGTTGAGTCAGAGGCTTTGGTTTGGGTTCGAAGAGAAAAACCACTTTCGAATTGTGGGCAGCCGCGAAGTATTATTTGCCTGGAAACCTCCGTCATCCTAATCTATCAAACGAGTTTTCAACTGCTTCCGATAGGAAGTATTATTTAACGAGTACTTGAGAACTTCTGTTTGATAACACCATTTTAATGGCCCTCTGGCTTCCTCCTCTATCGATTTCTCTTTCTTCCAACCTGGCTGATTACATTGTTCTACTTGTTTGCTGATTTATTACGAAGTTCAGCGCCTCATTTTTCTTTTTCGACGTTGTCCGCGTAAGTCTTCGGAAGGTCTTTGTGGCTATCAGCCTGTACAACGAACTAAGTTTGTTATTTTTAGATTTTTTTTGGTTCATCATAGAGCTTGGTTTTCTATGAAGATTTTCGCGATCGAGAATCTCTTGCTATTTCAGTTTTTGATTTATACATCCGTTGTAAAGTTCTGGCCACATATCTATGCTTCCCCTCCACCATACTCCTTTTTTAGTGTTTCCTTCGTGGAGGAGTTGAATAGGTGAGTAGAAAAAACCAAACACTTCTAAATCATTTCATCTTTCCATGTTTTGCCGTTTGAAAGTTGTGATGTTTCACTTCTCATTAACGTAACCGTTTCGCTGAATCTGAGCTGCCGGATGCCAGGATGGGTCACATTATTATATCGTGTCTGGGCACAATAAGACATATACGTAAGAAATAGTGTATCAGACTTATTCTTCACGTCAGAGTTAAGCTGCAGGGAGGATTGTTGCGCTTGTTGCATGAAGTGTTCTACTGTTTGTCGATTGCCAATGCCTCTTCAAGCTGCAAATGACAAGAAATGAATTGACTCAGTCTCATGGTTCCTTGCTAGGACGCATCCTGTACCATCAGTTTGTTCCATTCGATGCCCTACGTTTGCTCCTTTATCTGATATTAATCACCTCATCCCATTTGAATCTACTCATTCTTGTCCCACACAGACATCGAGCCCTGATCGGTGAATGTTTGGCCGCGTTGGCTGGAGCGTTTCCGGTGGCTTTTCTTGAACCCGATTTAAATCGGAATAATCCTCGATCGATCACTTACAACAATGAGGGCGGAGATTACAGTCTGGAAGCCAGAGGTATAACAAAAATTATGGACTCGGTTCATTTGAGTTAACAACTTAACGGTGATTAGGATTGGGCACCTTTGTCCTTGTTCATAAATCCAACATTAACGCATTACCCATGAGTAGTAGGCTTACGTGTATATAAACGTTGCACGTTTATACACACATTTTAATATTTTATATACACGTCAGCCTACTCATGAGTCTCTATATTTTTAGGAAAAATAATTCAAACATGTGTACACCGAATGGAGCTCGAAGATTTGTTTGGAAAAGCACAAAGTTGTCTTTGAAATGTTGCTCAGAGATTTCGGCATACAGCAAGCAGTAAAATGCCGTCCAAACACTCTAGGAATTACACTACATGCCCACTTTTGGGTATTGATCTACAATTACATAGAATTGGGCACAGTGAATTCCTTTATTTCCAGGAAAATCTGGTCAGATCACAGTGAATGGACCATTTTATGGATAACATCAAATTTAGGAAACAAAGCTTTTGCAAATTTGTGTTTTGGAGAGGAATTTCACGATTTTATTCAAATTTTCAACCACCAAAATTACCTTATTTGCCCTCGCGTACAGGGGCTCGTGTTTTATTGACACACAATTTTTGGTAGATAATAATCGTGGCAATTTTTGCTTTATCAGCCCAACTAGCTTGGTACAAAAGTGCAAAATTTTGATTGTTTCGGTTACCCTGTACGATCATTCTGTTTCGCTTTCCGACTGTGTAGACGTTCTGTTTGAGCTCTCGAAAACACTCACCGGATTACACGACATTATACAACAAGTCGAATTTTTGGCTGAATCCGGAGTGGCTGGTGCGGTTGAGGCACCGCATCTGATTGAGGTCACCCTACCCATGCTTTGTTGCTATTTGCCAACTTGGTGGCGTAAAGGCCCGGAGTGCATGCGTCCGGCTGAGGAACTTTCTCGTACCCCGCGAGATGGTCGTGCAGCTGGCCCAGCACATGGGGAAGCTGAAATAACTGCCAAAATCGGACTGATGGATCGCCAATCGTCTCTGGACACTCCACTTACCCGAGTGACCGCAGATTTGATGAACCGCGTTCTAGGCAGTGTGTTACAGCTGATTCAGAACAATATTGACTCACCTCACGCACCATGGATGACCCGAATAGCAAGTGAGTGAAAACCTGAGAAACTCTCAGTGGTCTGCTTCGCGTTAGCATCACATGATGAGGGGTCACATTTGCCATTCACATTATTTCTTCAGTTATCTGACATGGTATTTGTGATTTTTTTAGCATCTTCATATTTTTGTTTTCTATTAGGTTTTCGCTTAGGAACAATGGCAGACCACCGCACTCAGCACGCGACTCATGGTTGTTCAGATTTGTAGTACTAGTAGGTTGTTGTAAAAAGATTTATCGGATGCGATAATGGGATATATTAGGAAAGAATTGCCGTTTGATTAAGGTTTTATCAGATTGACTATCGTATATGCACTGAAATGTGAAAATATACACGTTAGATGATTTACTGAACATGTGCACCTTTGAAACAAAATTTTAGGAATCTGGAATTTTGTGTAACAAAACTGCACAGAGCATCTGTTCTAAACATCTGTGACCGTAAAAGGGATTTGACATTGTTAGATAAATTGTTCGGTATCAGTTGAAATGCATAGACTCCAAACGATCAGGTACTCTCTAAGATGAGTATGCTATTCTGTTACGAAGACTCATTCTTTGTACGGTTGATGTATACATGAAAAAGAACGATTGTTTCATGCTGATTTGCGTTCCAGTTATAGTTAACGTCACCATGGAACGTGTACGTAAACACAAGGAGTTTACCTGTTGTGTCAGAAAATTTCTCTCAGAGAGCAATTGAGTAAAAGTAAACTATACGTGGAGGTATCGGTTAGAGGAAGACGCACGTGGATTCAACTTTGCCGATGATCGTAAAGCCGGGCCATGTTAAGAAATGCGCCGTTGTGCTCCATTGTAGACTGCCCACATTTTTCTGCTTTTTCGTCTGTTGCTCACTTTTATTACATAAGGTTTATCTTGATAGTCTACTAAGTGACTTGTTCAAACATTCTGTGCCCATCCTTCTTAATCCTTCCAGTTTGAGTCTCAACTGTCCAGTAGTCTGTTCCAAGTCTCATCATCCGAATCATCATCAGCATCGTCGTTGTCGTCTTTATCATCATCATCTTTATTATTACTGCTATCGGTTTGAATATTCCTTCAGAGTCGGCCACTTCTGCTGCGAACATATCAAGTTTCTCATCCTGACATTCTTCGTGCAACAGAACAACAATAACCGGGTTTCTGGGCTTTATGAATGGAACCGTGGTAGCTAGTTTTGAGTTCGCCCCCAGGACCGAAGTATGAATCGCATCATTTCTTGACCAGGTCATCTTTCTTAGTGATTTCGACTATATTTAAATCATTCTTTGTGCAGAATTAGTAAGTCTTTACTAAATAGGATGGGAATAGGTGGCCTCTTTGATAATGCTGTAATTGTGCTAATGCTTTTTCAGGAATCTCATAGGCCTCAGTAATAGAAGCACGTGTGTCAAGTGACGTTCGTACACTTTTGACGAACACTTCAGTCTGCTGATTACTAAATTGACAATTCTTATACCTACCATTCCTCGAATCTGTCTCACAGCGCGAACGCAACCAATTGTTGCGAACTCAACTGCGGAAATGCTTGGACAATACTTCTTGCCTGTGTCTGAAAGATTACTGGAACATGCCTTGGTGGTGGAAAAGGTCGAGGAAGTCTTCAAAGCAGAAAAGCGTTCAGGCAAGTGACTGAACATGTTTAACAATTCTAACCCACGCCATATCTTTTAGTCCGCTTCACGGCTACTTGTACGCCGACTCGAAGCGCTGAAATATATAATAAGGAACCATAAACAGTGGCGCTGTTATTATCAGTTGTAATAGAGTCATACTTCTTGACATTTTACTCGCGTTTATAGGTCTCAACGTTGTTCATACAAAGATTCATCCCTCGTTTTTATTACCAGTGAGTAAGAGAATTTCACTGCATCTCGCTGTTTGTGATGAAAATGAAGATGATACACACATGACGAGGACCGAGGTAGCGCATGGTTCATGGTCCTTGTGACTATGAGTTCCATTCGCCCGCTTTAGTTCAGACTCGACATTGGAAAAAAGTCAATTTTGCAACAGTTTTAGAGGATTCATAGGGCAATTCTTTATTTTTCTTTTTCAATAAAGTTATGCATTTAAGTAACAATTATTCGCGAAACTGTTCAACTTCTGTGCATTGTTGTATGTAAGTGCCTATCTAGGCTTCTTATTATTTTGACAAACAAATTTTGGCGATGCATTCGTATTGTGCTATCCCTCGCACCACCTGCCTGTTCAAGATGTTCCGCTGTACGAAGTTCCGCTACTTTTATTTCATCTGATGATAACAGGTGCAGAGTCAGTCGGTGAACGTGAGGAGGAATTGAGCAGTCTTGTGGAAGTACTAGTACGAAATCTGTTTGCTTTCTATCCACTGTTGATTAAATTTGTTGATCGGCATCGGTCCGCTTGGTTGAAACATCCGACGCAGGAAACCCAACGACTGTTTACTGCGGTAGCTCGAATGTTCCTCGTCTGGACCAGAGCATCAGTAAGTCCCAGTGCCAAACTGTTCCTGTCTGATTTTTACGCTGCTATTGTTTGTTGTCTATTGTTGAGTAGCCCACGTGTATTGCGCTCTAGTTTTCTTATTGGCTGGTCACCATTGTCTGTTAAACAATATCGAAATCACTGCAAAGCATTGACCCAAATACCGATCATGGTTCTTGAACCATAGGTCCCGTCTGGATGTAGTGACAATTGTAACGTCTCTTTCTTACAACAAACCAGTTTCCCGAGCGATCTCATTCAGTTCGGTTTGGTTCCTATCTTCTGTGGAATATAATCTGGTTACCATACAATCAATGGTTCATCCGATTCAACGTACAATCTCTGACCAAATTTGTATCTGTCGATTTGTGGTGCTCATAATATCATACAAATGTTTGGGCATCACAGATAATCATTTGAATAGACAGCTTCTGTTGGTTGAAACCTCGTGCAACAGTTGTTGTTGCCGTGGCAGTTACAGGTGTTCTTTCTATGGTCCCTATGTGCAAACTCTCCTCAGTCATTCGTTTTCTCGCACCTTTTTTCACACCTGTCTTTTCATGTCATGTGGTCACACATTTCACACATATTGTCGTTCACACCACAGTCAAGGGTCTTTAAGTTCGAGCAACTTATCTATTTACCACACTTAATAAATGATGTCTATAATCGTACGTATACTCATTTACCCAGTACTATAAACGTAAGTGCCATAGGTGATAGATCAAAAAGTAATTTCTCCGTATTACAAGTTTTTCATAATTGCGATTCTGTTGAACGTCTGTGTATCTTCCTAATGCTGTGTACTTTGCTGTGAGGTTTGCATTGACTGACCAGTGATGATGTGGTCGAATGGCAGGAGTCTCTGTCGCCTCGTAGATACGCGGTCCAAAACCCGATACCGATAATAGTTGGCCGGATCTTGGCAGCATCTGAACTACTGCGGACTTTACATGGTTCTCCACTTTACTCCACTCTAAGCCTCGGGTTCATAGTTGCCGGGTTGTTATTGATAGTACAATAGGCCCCACTGGTCTTGGACCTGACCCTTCTACTACGCTTTTGTCCAGTCATGGAATACGGAAGCACATAGGCACTTTCGAATATGCTGAGTGCTCAGAATATATACGTTGTATTCCCCTTGTATTATTAATATGCTTATTTTGTCCTATACGTAAACAGATAGACAAACAAATAATGCTTCGTTTATCTATATCAGAGACTTAGAATCTGTGGCAGCTATACACAAAGATTGATAATTTCGCAATAGTTATTCTTGAGTGGGTTTTTAAATTTCAGTCACTCATCTCAACTATCCTTATCTTCAGAAATTCAAACGTGAAGAGGAGAACTTTGTCAGTGCACACGAAATCGATCACTTGTCCCTGATCGTCCCCAGTGCAGGAGGGGCAATCACAAGCGGTAGAAGTCGACCACCGGTGAATGGTCGCACGGATACCAGTGCTGTCAAACCTAGTAAGCCTGAAGTAGTAGTGTGATGTATTATGTAGTGTGCATTTGTATTTATTATAGTTGTAATCGTAAGTGGTCCTGTGTTATTGTACGCTACCCCGATCACTTAAACTTTCCATCTAGCAGAATCTCAGTCCCAACAGCTCATACGCGCGATAACCGTCTTCATCGTAAATTCGTGGTTCTAAATAGTACGGTAATTATAAAAACAAATAGAACTGACTTAAAAGCAAGTGAACAGCCAAAATTACAGGGCAGAAGAATGGGACAGATCGTGACAGCATAGGTACTCTGCTAGCACAAAGTAAATTAAAACCGAAAACCTAGAGAACATCTTGCTCGCTATGCTTTCGGTGAAGTGAGATTCCCTTGCCCCTTGAAACCGAATATCCACCTACCTTTCCTAGTCAGTCAACATGAAGTATCCTAGACCAACGAACGTAAGGGACTGAGCGGTCTGTCCACTAACTCAGCCGATGAGCGGCGAAAAACGGATATGATAGCTACCGAACGACTTTGGCCTTATGAGGACGTTCAGCTTACCATCAATAAGTGGTCATCTTGACTGCAGTATGTACTAGTGAACAAGTAGTGAAGTGCTGTGGAATAGCTCGTGCAACCTAATTCTATTGACTTCTGTGTTCAAGTTTGCGTCCGGAAAGTTGTTTTCAACCGGCTATAATTGTCGTTGGTAAGCGTTTCCCCTACTACCATTACGATGGTCTCCTGCTTGCTGGCATTCACCAACTGAGAGTCTCCTACTGATAGTGTTCGCTCTGCCTCCGCTCTCTCCCACCAGCAGAAGTACCCACTATTCAAAACAGGAATAAACCCACGTAATTAATAACATGAGATCAATAATTGCAGTGCGATGGAGTACGCATAATACATACTGAATAAGTAAGTATTCAATTACTCAGAACCCAATAATGAACGGTTATGAAAAGACGATGGACGTGGTTAAGTCACACAGAGTGAATGCGATAAGACGAAGAAAGGCATTCAAACCCCATGATGGTACCCCGGATCGGACGGCGACTGCCCTCACAAGACTGCACAGTTGGGGATAGGTGTGGACCCCCTGGTGCATGCCGTCGCACTCCGCTCACTCCTGGATCGTTCGTTTCCCACGCCGTATGAGACGTCCCGGGCTGTATTGCCGGCGGACCGATTTGTGGGCAGTCTGCCGGAACCCCTGCGAGAAATGATCCTCATCGCCCATGTCTGCCGTCCAATGGATGTGTTCAGGTGGGCGGACGCGGCTCGTGAATTAACCATTCGTGATAAACCTCTGGTAAATGCGGTCCGTGCCGAGGATTCACGGACGAACAATGAACTTCTGGAAAGGACAACCGGACCGGAAATTTTGGACCTGAAAGACAGGGTATCGAAGGCCGAACAGTCAAAAGAAACCTGATGCTCCTGTTTTGGAAGTTCGGAACAAGCTTGGTGCGAACATCTTTGATTTCAGCAGGATGTCGCAAGAAACGAATATGTTTCAGTTGATGCAGTCGTCATCGAAGTGTTAGACTGTGGGTCAAGTCAAGTACCAGTTTAAACCAATGAGTCCTGCCTGTGTGATTTTCAGATGATTAGGTTCAACCACGTGCAGTTAAGATGGAGACTGATAGAGGCCATATCCTGGATGAACTGAGTGGTAGTTGATTTTAATAAAATGTCAAGTGTATGTGGGGATCGGCGTGCATCATTGTCCACTGTGAAGTCCAATTATCCCTCATCCTATGAATAAAACGAGTTGGGAGTTATTGTGCAGTCGGTGACTCACGATTTTTGAATAACGTATTAGGTTTCAGCCGGTACCTTGAGTCCATTTTCTTATGGTCAAATATGCTCTTGTCTCCTCTGTTGTTTTAAATGGTGTCTGTTGAAGAAACCAATCTTGTTGTCAGTATGTTACAAAATTTAGGACGCATACCAACAATGAAGTCATGCAGGACAGTCTTCCGGCAGTTGCATTTATTATGCTCTCCGGAATGATTAATGTCCGAGTTAATTTGTTTTTTAATTAACCTTGACATCAAGGATCAGGTATAACATGCAGCGTTATCCCCGATGGACGATGCATGTAATACATCCTGTAAAAATGAGGATTTTCGAATAACGAATAACTAACCAGTTCTGTGCGGTCCACATCTTTGTACACGTTCTTATCGAGGCCTTTGACTCCTTGCACACCCGCCAGTGCGAAAACATATTCGGATGGTCCTATAGCAGCTATGTATTCCAGAGCTTGTTATCGCTTATTCATTTTTTCAAAGCCTTGCATGGTGGTATGGAGCACATTTCTTCACGAACTCTTTTGTGATTAACTCATTCAAATCTAATGGACTATAAATCACCAGTAAAATAAACCGTCGCGTACTATCGGTTTTACCTAATCTACCTCTGTCATTGGCGGATTTATTGATTGCACCGCGAACGCATTCGCGGAGTTCTCGAGCTTCTTAAGAAAGTAAAAAACCTCCGAATAATAGATCACATACTGTGTTACGGTTGTCCTAATGTCTAGGGCTCTCAATCTAGCGGAAACTTAGTCCCACTAGCTCTACGCATGATACAGGCAGAACATCGCTACGAGCAGTGGGACAAATTCCAATCGAATAACCGTGTGTTAACCGTGTGTGTATTCGTGGTTCTAAAACAATACAATAAACATAAATATGTAGCAAGGAAAGGACTTACGGCCAGGTGGGAAACCAAGAATAAAGGACAGAAACTTTCCATAAATCTGGACAGCACAGAAAATAAAACGATCCACTTAGCAAGCAGCTGAACGAAACTGTAGCACAGTTCAGTTGCGGTCCAGTCAGCAAACCAGGAAACTCCTACCGTCATGAATCAATAAATCAGTTACGAAGATGTGGATTAGACTGCAGTCGCAATACGGATGAGAGTTATTAACAAATTAGTACAAAAAAGCTGAATCTGTGAGGTAAACGAGAGCACATGCCAACGTGAATGGATGAATCCGGCACTAGATCTGTTAATGCCGTGGATATGGTGGTTAATGATGGAGTGCAGTGACGGAAACGTCAAGGTTGGGAGCTCGAGCCTCTGCCTGGCTGTACCAGTGAAACAGAGAAAGATTGTGTAGCAGTGGGAATATAAACCTTTAAGGAAACGAAGTTATGGATAAAAAGGTGAACTGTCCATGTAATAGGCACCATAAACGCGTGTGTAAACTAATATGATAGAAATAGAGGAATACATAACGAATGTTCGAGGCTTGTGATGTACGTACTCACTACTCATGAGTAACTAAGCACAGAAAGAGAAGGAAGAACGCCAATTACGAATAATAACTTACACACTGTATACCGACGTGCGGGCCTCGGTGTTTTGCACGTCACGGTGCTCCCTCGTTCGTTGACATCTACAAATTTGATGACCATACAGCATTAGCGATGGTCAAGGGGTTATCATCGTGAACTTGAGACAATTACGACCGGGCTCGATTCCCGCCACCGCCCGTCCCTTTTTCCATTTGGCAGCCGTTCGTGGCCACGGCCCTTTTCCTGATTTGTTTTACGTTGTTGTGAACGGTTGACGGAAAATGACCACAAAGATCGCTTACTGCATGGGGTATTAGAAATTATCTTATACTTCTTGATTGTGAACAGTGTATAGCTGTATCTGTTTAATGAGATGATAGCTTGGAAATAAATTAACTTACTATGCGGTGGACCTCTTTGTAATGACTTCGGTGGTGTGTCGTTTTCTTCTGTTATTGCTATAAAATAGAAAATATCCTAACCCGCTGCTTGTTGTTCCGATGCCTCTGCTTCCACCTTCGAAATAAAAGACGTGGATATCGTCGGCTTCACAAAATATGCGGTTTGTTGTTTACTCACATGCATAACATCGTCAGCTGTTAGTAGATAACCATCTTGTTTCATTCAACGCAACCCATGCCGGCGCAGTGTTCTACAAGGCATATGGATGGCAAAGGTACTTTATCGCCGCATGTTTACAGTAAGCACGATTACAGCAAGGTGAAGAACGATAGTAATGAGCCTCTATTATATTGAGTTTATCTTCCTAATTTGGTTCAGTAGGCGTCAAACTTTTACGAACAGACATGTATTACACGTATACTTAGTGGATAAAATGTGAAATGTTCCATTTTACGATTCACTGGTTGACTGAACGTACCTAACGACGTGTGCAGTAGCTATAACAAGCAGCGAAATGCTGCGAGATTGATCATCAACCGTCGTAGGGTTGTTCATTCCCGGTATTTAGACGGAACAGGGAGCTTCGAATATTCAGAGAGAAAGTCCGTAGCTTCACCAACCGTGTCCTGGTTAACACCTGACCAGATAGCAACTTTATGTGCCACCTGTTACTGATTAGATGAATCGAGTTCAGTATTTAACCCCGGACATGCTCGTCGACAAATAGGGGAAAGAATATTCTGCAATTTATCCACCCAGCTACCGCCAAAAGTGGTAAAACATGTTCCAAGCATATATTTATCTCTGTAGTGGTGGTGTATAATATATGAAAGTAAGTATCACAATACGAATCTTTATGGTCCATATATGTTTTGTGGAAATCTGTCAGGCAGTGCATGCCTGAGACGATCAATGTAAAAGATAAATTTGATTCTCATGAAGTGTTATTATCAGCTGTAACAATACGTAATTGTTTCATCTGTTTAGAGATGCATATGAGGTTGATGGGAATTTGCTGAGTTTGAATTCTCAATGCAAATTCCGTTTGGCAGGAGGAAGATAAAATAAACTGATTCCAATAGTTTTAAATATTTGTGTTGGTTGTAGCTCAGGTTGTTGGTTGCCATGATATTCTGACCGCTGAGCTTGGCGTTTAGATCGCAAACGTTTCCTCACTAGTCGAGGTGACATCGTCAGTGCATGTGCACCGTTGGTAGTGATCTTTTATATTTATAGGTTTGTCATTAGTCCTGACCTTGAGCTTCGTAGACGACGTTGTGCCCAAGGCTCGACGTTTGTTTTTCGGCTTCGCCTCTAAGAGCTTGACCACGAAGAGACATGACCCATTCTCTCTCATATCCGTCCACGAGGATCAAGAAGGACACAAGTTCAATCTGGACGACGTTCAAATTTTGGATCAAGCAACCACGAGGCACGCAAGGGAGTTTTTGGAAGCCTGGCACTTTTCAAACAACTCAATCAGTGGACATATCGAATTGGATCACGTGTACAGTCGGATGAAGAGCAGACAGTTAAACTAATCAAGAATGTCAGAAGCGGAATTATTGGACCAAAATCATTCAACCCGTATTATTGAATCTGAGTTTTTACGCTCATACATCTTCGGAACTGACTCGCCGAGAATTCGAATATCAAAAACGGAAACAACAGCACAAAGCGAGAAGAATTCAAGCTCACCGAACGGGAAGTCAACCGTCAAAGGTCAAATGTCAAGTTCTTAGAGGCGAAGCCGTAAAACAAACGTCGAGCCTTGGGCACAACGTCGTCTACGAAGCTCAATGTCAGGACTAATGACAAACCTATAAATATAAAAGATCACTACCAACGGTGCACATGCACTGACGATGTCACCTCGACTAGTGAGGAAACGTTTGCGATCTAAACGCCAAGCTCAGCGATCAGAACATCACGGCAATAAACTGATTCACTATAATCTATGCTAATCAAAGAAATGTGACTAGTTGTTTTGCTGATAAGTATGAGAGAATATCATTTCACAAGATTATCACACTTAGGTTAACCGTGAACAAAAGACCCCTCATTGGTCACGTGAAATAATGGTCCACCCCATTGTTAGTTGACTTTACTAACAGACTGATAAGCCACTAGGGAAATGATAATACAGTCTAATATTTGCGTAAAGAATTTAGTGATGAATGTAAAGCACTGAGTTATCTTCATCCAATTCGTTCGAACAGAAAAAAGACGTCAGTCGCAAGATGCAAGTATTTAGTTTACTCTTCTCGATCGCGAACATTGTACATCTCAGTCATCGTTCGTGTCCAAAGAATAATAAATTTTAATCAGATGTCAAATTCTGCACAGCAGTGGCCCTATAGGAAATGGTCTACCCGGCAGAGAGGCAAACGGAACTGTCGCGCAGTACTGTCGTGGTACAGTTGCGGAAAATAATTGTGTCGGTAGGGGAATCACTAATTCGATCATGGAACTTAATAATGTGATTGTCGTTTGGTTGTGTAGGAGAATTGTATATATGTAAAGTTTAGTCAACTCATCTCTGTAAAAACGAGACATTGCATGAATGTCAACCAAAAACAGGATTGAAGGGATCTATCTAATGGCGCGTCTACGTGTGACTGTTCGTGTGGAGGTACCGTAGATAGGCGTGATCCTGATTAAGACGATCCGAGTGTGTGGCAGATTAGTCGATTGAATGGCTCAGAAGAATTTTCAAGTCAATGGAACTGTACAACTTTGGAATTCAAGGCTACCGATTTAAGCATAGAATATTCATCATAATGCTACGGTGTCGCAAACATTTGGGCTGAGTCAATACACCAAAAACGTGAAAATGACTCGCGATATTTAAGTAGCTTCACACTACTCATGGGTAAGCTATAGAAGAATGAGAATAAACACAAGTTATATGCAGTAATTTGCAGTGATCATAATACTGATTTGACAAATGTATGCACTGTGTGATCTTCAGTGTAGTTGTTTTAAGTTCTTAACATTTTTCTCATCGTTTATTTAGGTAAACGTGCCAAAGGGGCTTCACATACTAGTTTAACTGTGGCCTGTATCAAGCGACTTCTCCCGATTGGTAAGTACCATCATTATCAAATCCGCCTGGATCTTTTCGCATTCCATTGGCTTAACTTGAACATGGAATAATGAACTAGAAGGAAATGTATCCCAATTGAACAGCGTATTGCTTCGGAAAATTAGGAGTATTAGCCTTTTTTCGTTCATGATCGCAACGCATACTTCCATATCCTGCTTTGAAATACAAAGGCAAATCGATAAAGTGTGACGACCAGTGGTCAGCACGTTCCACGCTCATTGTTCAACACATCCCGTACGAATATAGATATCAGATTTGTTTGAAGCTGCCAGTTTAGTCCGACTCAGAAAACCATCTGACCTCAGTCCTGAATGTCCTGGTCTCGATTACTGTTCACACAACGACAAGAGATTTTAGTACCCCATAAAAGTGCTTAAAGTCTAGGTGGAGTCATTACTGTGCTAGTCAGAATTAGTGCTGAGCTTCATGTGGGATGGATTGTATCGAACATATTAATTGACTCATTTGTGTCCGATTGAAAATAAAACTTAAAGAACATTTTTTATGCGATGAACTATCCAATTTCAGAGTTGATACATCTGATTAAAAATAAAACTTTTTTAGACTGAATTAATCAGTCAGGTTCATTAGACTGCTTACGACATCCGCTGAGTGACTCGGTGTAGTCACTTGATGAACAATAAGGTAAAGGAAAAATATGACGAGTTCTTACGATAACGGTATGGCTCTTTTAAGGAGGTAGGTGAGTTACGTGGGGCGCACAAAGTGAACCCAGTTAGAGAACCAAAGACGAATTCAGGACAGAAGTGCGGTACTGTTGAGAGCAACAGCTTTGGTGACAGATAAGGTACGTACCTCAACATCAACCGATATCTGTGCCTACTGATCAGGTTATTTGTCTCTCTTGTAGCTGCAGAAAAATTGCTGTTCTGCCTGTATGTATGCACATAGAGTCGGAGTGAAGTTGAATGCCTAGTGTACCATTGTGTTTTACAGGCCTGAGTCAACTCGGGGGACGTGAACAAGAGTTGGTTTTGTGTGCAAAACGTAAACTGATCCGGGTACGTGAGTTTCAACTTCTGTCGAACTAATAAGTCAGTACATTGTTTGCCTTTGAATATCCAGTCCTATTTATATTTTGTTTCATACCTAACGCCATAGTTCAAGATGGAAAGATGAAAGGAGAAAAAATTTCGTATGCCGATCTACATACATTTAACCAATCATTTGGTCTGAACGTTCATGATTTTCACCCAGTGCCTTGTCCATCACATACTGTATGCCAATAGCTGGTGAATTAGTGTCATACTTTCACTATCAACTGGGTGGTTTCAATCAGATTTTCCGACATCATTCGATCTCTGATCAGGTTTGGACACGGACATCAAAAAACAGTATTTCTCAAACAATTCCTAACGGTGAGGGAAGGTAACGCTGCAGTACTCTGGTGTTAACTAATCTTCTCCAATAGTGTTTGTGAAGTGGCAGGGAATGTAAACTTCTACAACAAATGCATACTTCAGTTCCCATTCACGGAGTATGTCTGCCTTCTGAATGTATCCAATGAAAGTGGAATTTTATTTTTCGCCATTCTTAATGAGACGGGGTAATGGAGGTTCCCCGAAACTTAGTGTTCTTCAGAACAAAGAAGTACCGTGAAAGTTCTTACCTTATTCTACAGATGGGGGGAATGTACAAGCTAACTCGAATACGATATATTCGTATGTATACGCTCACGCACAAGCACAACAATAGTGCATTGGTTTACAAAACAAGCGTAACGACTAGAATGTGTTGGTAACTTTATAAATAGATTCTTTTTGAAGTGACCCAAGACACCATAAATGTTTGTTACTGGCATCGTTGACTACCCATTACTAAAGAATTTTTATCAGCCTCCTATTCATGTTTGACGACAAACCACTTCACTTTCAGTAGATAGAAATAATACCACATTTTAAGTGCCATAAGATCCATTAGACACAACACAAGTGCGAAAGAAATGTTTCCGATAATTCGCTATCAGGCCGTTACGGGCAATATGGGGTTGCAGTCTGTTGGCAAAGAGGAAGGATGCATACATTCATAACGAGTTGAACTCTCATGCAGACATATATATATATATATATATATATATATATATATATATATATATATATATATATATATATATATATGCACGCACTGATGTCCTCACTGAAGAGATGTACTTTACATAAGGGTGATAATCTTACAGCTGACGGCTGCGGCTTGTATGGATCGTTTCACAAGGTATTCTATAGGTGATTATGATTAACAACTTCCGTCTCATGAATTGGTTGACCTCCGCAAATTTTCCGTGCTGTGTTGCCAGTTGAAGTTTCGCCAAGATACTGCCGAACCCTCCAGTATATATTTTGTCAATTCCAAGGAGGAGTAACAAGAATACGATGATCTTATTTTAAATAAATACGTTTCCAGAAGAAACACGAACGGTTGACGTACTAATGACTTAAGTCAGTGGGGAATTCTTCCAATCAATTTTAATTGAGAATGAAAGAGATAAAGCCGGAATGGGAAATTCTATCCTGTTGTAATCGGCTAAGCGGTGGAGGCAGAACACATCGATGCGGATATATATGGGTTTACTAGAAAAATGAATGAAGTCCGTAACTAGTGAATGGACAAGACATTTCCCCTTGCTCAATGGTTTTCAATGTCATGCGATGTCTTGGTTACTCGCTGGGTCCGTGTGAAATCATGAAGAATGGTTCTGTCTAATGTGGGTCTAGACTGGTTACGAAAGTCTTCTTTAAAAATCCATTAAAATATTTTCTGCTTCACTAAGTTATTGCCCCGCCGAAGGTTTAGAAACTCAGTGCACGATGAAAAACGCAAGCTCGGTGGCTCCACAAGACCCTCACAGAGACGGGGTACTTTCATCGTCAAATGAATGCATTTGGTGAATTTACCTAATAAATCTAAGAGTACGGAGCCAATTTTTCACGTAGACAGATGTTATCAAAAGTGGATTACACAACCTTGCTCCATCTGTTGACAGTTTATCTCCTTCCTCTCTTACGCGTTCAACACTGAGCAGCTCTTCCTAGAGGTGTATCTCAACCCGCATTGTTCATGCGCAAGTGCAAACTCCGCGTTTTTGTCATGGCTCGAAAATGAACATTTGTGTAGTATTGTATTTTATTTCTATCGCACATTTTGTTTCAAATCACCCTTATGAATTTCGGCTGACATTGAGACTTCATACTCCAACACGGGTTTATTTGGGACTCTGTGTGCGCGCGTCAGACCATTTTCTCTAATCTGTGAATACAATGCTAAACGTGTACGCTTTCGTCTACGTCTGCTTTTATCTCTTCTTTGTGATCTTTCTTATGTACGTCTTATTATCTTACCTGTTTCTACTCTTTTAGAATCATGTAACAAAATCTAGTCTTCCAAGTGATTTGGATCCAACAAAAAAGGTGTTTAATCGTGTCTGATAACAACATAGAGCGAGAAATCAAATAGCAACAGTGCATGCTCCAATAAACCGATAGCTTTAACCTTAGTTTCCCAAGCTGCTCAGATTTTGCTTATTCACTTTTGGAGAAGGCACAACATTGCATTGCTGTTGTTCATGTTGTTGTTGTTTTTGTTGTTGTTGTTGTCGTCGCCGCCGCCGCCGCCGTCGTCGTCGTCGTCGTTATTGTTATTTTCTGAGCGTTTTTTCCTGACAACTGCAAACGCAGTAGACGAACTTCGGAGTGTTACCGTTGAGATGCGCTCGTATTAGTGTTATTCCAGAAATTAATGAATGTCTTGGGCCGTCCCACTTTCTTTCCTTTTGAAAAATCCGAAGATATCCTTAACAGTTGAAGGCTATCAAAGATTGGAGACATCATATCAGGTAGTTCTGTCTCCCTTGACCGCTGGTACGGTCTTCCATCTACCTTGCTGATTACGGTGATTTATGCGCATCCATTTGGTTCTGATCAATATTATTCCTGCCAATCAAATCCAGCTCCGCTTTCTGTTCCTGATTCCCTCACTAGTTCTCCAAAGCACAACCATTTGACTGCATTTATCTACCACTGGATTGTTGTTCTCGTTTGTGTGTGTATGTGTTTCTGTCTAGAGATTTACCTAGTGACAGTATGAGGCATTTTTGACAGTCCGCTTCGCTTATGTTCATAAAAGCCCCTTCATATCGATTACTTTGCTTATTGGTTTAACCTCTAGTGGTTCATAGAAAGATTCCCCTTTATTCCTACATTCCAGACTTATGACTATAAAGTCATAAGACCTGATATTTCACTGAATTTGAAAGGTAGTGTGTACTGTGCTGCAGTGCGTTCAATTTTGTTGTATGGTTGCGAAACTTGGAGTCTGCGTGCTGAAGATATTCGTCGTCTTGAGGTTTTTGACCATCGATGTTTACGTAGTATTGCTAGGATTGGGTGGAATAGCCGAGTAAGTAACGATGAGGTCAGAAAGCGAGTATTGGGTACTAATTCAGAGAACGTTCTGTCACAGCGTATACAGCTTAGTAGATTTTGTTGGTTGGGACACGTGTTACGCATGGCAAGCACACGTCTACCGTATCGCGTCCTATTCTCCGTTCCTCCTAGGGAGTGGAAGAGACCACGTGGAGGTCAACAGATGACGTGGCAGCGAGGAATGAGAAAATGTACAGCAGACTTAGGAAAAGTAGGCGCTTCACGTCTTCGTTGTTGGGATCCAAAAGATCCGTCTACCAGTTGGCTGGAGACACTGAAGGATATGGCAGCGAACCGCGAGCAGTGGCGATCGTGTTGTCACTTTCTATCGAATCAGAATGATTGATCAATGTTTATTTGTACAGTTAGACTGTGTATTCCGTGTGTTGGCTATTAGGGCTTTCTTTCCTTTTTCCACCTGTGTAGGTCCATACCCTACCCATCTTGTATATTCATACTTTCTAATTCGATGTGGAAAATGGTGAGATAGGCAGTGGTCAGTAGGGCTTGTACTGTTGTTTAACGCTGTACGATGATGATGACTAAAAATGAGGACAGTCTCAGTCTTGCATAGCTCCTCAGGTTTCCCTTATTTCTTCTTGTTTACTGGCCATATCAGTTCCATCTGTTCTTTTCAGTGTGTGTGAATGTTATTTTGCCTGTTACTCACCTCCCTATTACTATCATTTTAAAAATTATTTACATTTATAGGCCAGGAGCACCCTAATTAAAATGACTCACGTCCATGACTGGTAGTCTGAACTTTACCTTCTCTTGGCATGTTCCGGAAAGTGTTCCCATAAATGAGAAGCATTTCTGATTGAATTATTTGTGTTTTGATAGTACGAGATCAATCATGCAACATCAACGCTCAGCTCGCTATTAAATACGATGGAAACAGCTGTTTCATCTTTGCTAGGAAACATCAGAAGTAGACGTCCACCAAGCCCACACTGGGACTCAAACCCGGGATGAACGATTGTGAGTCAAACATTTGACCACCAGGCTATCCGTGCTGGCTCTCGATGGTTTGTCGAACATAGCCTGGTAGTTAGGTGTTTGACTCAATCGTTCACTCTGCGTTCCAGTCCCAGTTGAGTGAAACAGCTGTACAGTTTTTGGATGGTCTTCAGTGTCGAGCTGAACGTCGATGCTCCATGATGAAATGTTTCATAGAGTTATTTTTCATAGATGAGTACCCAACCATTAAACTCGCATATTCGTTGGATTTTCCTGTTGTTTATTGTTTACCATTTAAATAGTTTGTAATTTCTCAAATACTTCTGCTGAAAATTTGGAAACCACAGAGTATAAAACTTAACACTAACAGACACAAAATATCCCTCTCTTATTTCGTTTGCATCTGATTGATGTCCTACTACTCACTTATTTGTGGCCTAACTGTACCAAGGCAAAACTTAACCAAACACGTTTGAGATGTTTGTGAAAATCACTCCAGGTTATTACGCTTCTCATTTGAATCATCCCCGATATTTTACTTACCTGTACTCTTTTTGCGACTGGAATTTCTAAATTATCACAACCACCCTGTAGTACAAGAAACTTACAAGTTTCGCGGGAAGAAGTGTCTTCGTGATTTCTAACAGCTACACGACTTTTCATCAGGTCTTCCAGGTTCACTCCCAAACCAGTTTTTAACATCTTTTCCCGATCCGTTTGTAAAATGTGAATCGAATCATTTACGGTTCAGCCACAGATGAGTCGCATGCTTGAGCAGCCTTGCCGTGTTTCCTCATAATTTTGTTTTCTGCTGCCCCCTTCAATGCCCATTTTGTCCTGTCCTCGGTTTGTTCATCCTCGCAGATCCAGAATATCTTTATACTGCGAACCGCATGTGACTCGATAAAATTTACGGAATATTTGTTCTGCTTGATTCAAGTAGAATGTAATCCTGTTTCGTTCTATCCACCCTCTATTTTCTGCCGTTTTTCCGCCCCCCGTTATCCAATCATCATCATCATCACTATAATCATATTCCACATTGTGAATGGCAGAATGAAGCTGATGCGGATATTGAGGCATATTTGAGCTCAGCATTGGATCGTGAAGAAAATGTAAGTTCTTTCACCCCCGATCAGCTACTCCTTAATCTCTATTAATTTTTTAATCTACCATTTAAACCATCGATTAAATTTGTCCATCTGCGATAAGTTCTGTTCGTTTCGGCCTAGTACGGAACAGATCCACACAGTATTTTTAAGTAAATTAGCTTTTACGAAAGGAAAGTGCAAATCAGTCATTGACGCGTCAGATCACCGCCAACATCGCATCACGAGCACCTGATGAAATAGCCAAATCAATATGGTAAAGTACGTCGTTGAACCATTGTCAATAAACTTGACAAAACGCTCGTTCCTGTAGTCATCGAAATCCTATGCAACGGCTATTTCATCCCTATTGGAGGTCACCAGTAGTGTAATTTTATCAAACCCTGACTGAAAATCGAACATGACTACGAGGTTATTGTTCTCGCCCGTTTTGTTATCCGGTCAGTCGGCTCCAATGTGGAGTAGTAAAAAAGCCGAGAATAGTGTATTGGATGTGATCAGTTATCATTAATAAATCTTTGTGACCTCTGTCAGTAGCGATGAGTTGACGAGAACTTGCAGGCAAGCGCGAAAGAACAAAACAAATGAAGAGTTTGCCAACGAAACGAACTGGCTATTTTCGGAGTAGATTCTCTTATTTCTAACGTTTCAAGCCTAACATCCCAAGTCACCTTGATATAACACGCAAGAGGATGGGATCTCAGTTTTCTTAATAACTTTTGTCCGATTGTCATTCAGTATAAAGTGATAGTTAGAAGTGACAGGCATTATTCAGTTTTGTCTTATTTTCCTTCTATGTTAACAAATGAATGCCCGTTTCACCGGTAAGAAATACTGTAAAAAGCTGATCGCGAGACAACGAGACTCTGGTGGATCGTTTGCGATGGTCCGTCACGACGAGACTGCACCTTAACCTGGTGTGATAGCTTGCGTGCGTCTATGACCCAAAGAGCCATACAGGATGGCTTCTTTAAGCCGGAGATGCAATCATGCCTGACGGGTCAATGGGTAGAAGCCAGACAAAGTTCATTCTCCTGGTCCTTCAGGTTGGGGGTCGATTTGAGCTGGAAACTCAGTCGGTAAAATCAATGGAAGAATAATTGATCCAAGCAAATGGGCTTCCACTCAGTCACCCCACTGCCTTGTGGATAGATTCTTGCTAGAAGTAAAGGCTTTGATTGGGAACATTGATCGGTCTCCTGCTTTGCGGCTGGACACCCTAACAGTACCCGTCCAACACCTCCCTTGAACTGCACGAATTGAAAGAATTCCGTACTGCATCGGTCGTCGCATAGGATAATCAGGACCGTGCTGCTCATTGCATCGAGTGGGGTAGGCAGTGATAAGTGGGTTATTGCTCAGAGTTCCCTCTCTTTTATACAATCTTTGTCTTCTGTCCCCAACCACCTCTCTTTACCCCCACTATCCACCGATAATGCTCCCACTGATAACACGCACGATACTCACAACGGTTCATTGTCAAGTAATTTCGGAAATAATCCTCTATCTTGTGACCCACATTTTCTCAAGCCTCGTCAGCCTCTGAACCTCGGCTCCTTTAACGTACGTACGTCAGCAGGCGTGTCTAGCACTCACAATGGATTCTCTGAAGATTGATATCTGCTGCGTAAGTGAAATGCGCATTCAGAATTCGAGCAGTGTGATTCAACTAACTGTTCCTGGTATCTCATCGAAACATTCCCTGTGCACTTCAGGAAACGAAGTAACTGGAGCTACGGGTCAACGTGGTGTGAGAGTAGTTTTGACTGACAAGGCTGAGATTGCCCTCTTAGACTGGATCCCTGTTAACAGTCGTTTATGTACTGTAAGAATTCAGGGTTCAGTTGGCGTTCGAAAGGATAGTTGTGTTAAGGGCAACTTGTTTGAGATTTCGGCGTACGTTCCAACAGACTGCAGCTCCTGTGTAGGTCCATACCCTACCCATCTTGTGTATTCATACTTTCTAATTCGATGTGGAAAATGGTGAGATAGGCAGTGGTCAGTAGGGCTTGTACTGTTGTTTAACGCTGTACGATGATGATGATGATTTGTGATGGTTAAACGGGAAACACCATATCCTAGTTTAGTATTCCCGGACAGTTAGGACTATAAATCCACGATTGGGGGAAATATGTATCAAGTCGCGATGCAGTGGTGCATTGGCAGTGATACAAAGGACTTCTAGAACACTTCGCATTACTACCTTCTTATTTTCGCTCGCCAACCGAAATGTATTTTGTTTTGTTTGATTGTCTGTCCCCTCCATCCGATCACCCCCCCCCTTCCCCTTTTACCCTCACTCGCACACTCGAACTAACGCAACTGATTACCGTAGGTCGAACCACGGACCCAACGATGGCAAAAATTACTGTATGAAAAAATTGACAAAACTATCGCAATGACCGGGCGGCATGCTGCGCTGGAATCGTCCACCAAAGAAGAAGCAGTTGGTCGTATTCTGACCCTGTCCAAAGTGATGCATGGTTTGTATTTGGTACGTGCATTCACTCTGATTCTCTTTTTTTACCTATTTGCCTTGAATGGTGGTCAGTTAATGACGGAGAAAAATCAGTAGCGCAATTTACAGAGATTTGCAGTTTGTGGATTGATTTCTGGTAGATTTCACAGTGATTACGAAAATCCGTCTCACCATCTTACTGATCCCACGTTTTCAGTGGGAAGCCATAACTCAGCAAATCGGCATGACCAATCTTTCCAGATATCATTTCGCACTGCACAACAGTTAACTGTTCATTCCAATTTATATGCTATTGCACAACAGATATCCCTGCCGGTTTTATTTTTCCCAAGTATTTGAATACTTTTGGTTCTTCACTAACAAAAATCACTGTCTTCACTCTTCCACTCATATCAGATTCAAGATCCTCCCTCTCTTTCCTCATCTCTGTATAAATGAACAATTTTATTCCGTCCGATATTGTTTATGTATGAAGCTCATCCAGATCATAAATGATCTTGATTGCCTCCGTCACTGACTGACCTGGCCATCACTCACAATATTCACGGGGCAAATTCATTCCTCAGGAAGTACTCATTTGTAATTTGTAGTGTGCTGTATTGTGTTGTATTGTATTGTATTATATTATATTATATTATATTGTATTGTATTGTATTGTATTGTATTGTATTGTATTGTATTGTATTGTATTGTATTGTATTGTATTGTATTGTATTGTATTGCATTGCATTGTATTGTATTTGTATTGAGGACTTCACTAAGTCAACAAACTCACGTTTTGGCCAAAAGGAGGGGAACTGATTATCACTTTGAAATGAGCAGAACAAAAATACTATGGAAAAAGCTGATTGGGCCACCAAGGTTCATACGGAGTTCCTCTGTGGCCTTCACCTTGTCAGCCAGAACACGTGCCAAATGAGGTACCTTTGAGTTGGGATAAATGCATATACGGGATGGGATAAGTCTATATGCGGAACGTGAAGAGGGATGCGAATGGCATACAGACAAGTCATAACTCAGGGAATGGTTGGAGTCCTCAAGATTCTTCATGACGAATTTCTCGCCGGCCAAAATGTGTAAATCACATACCTTGGGGATGATCGAACGGACAGGACTCAACGAAACACGATTGATAACAGCCAGGCGGCGGTAAAGTAAGATAGCATTTTTCTTAAGTAGACCGGGAAAGATTATGGGAGATGAGTAGAGTAGGATTGGGAGAACGGATTGATGGACTTGTGAGGCTTGTGAGGCACCGAATGGCCCCAGCCTACGAATTTAGAAAGACGGTGTACCTGGGTTTTTTACACAATGAAGAATATAAGTAGGATACTGTAAATTTGTGCTTATTTTAACGCCCAAATATTTGGCTGAGTCAACTCTGGAAACGGTAACATTGTGATTGATTGCTCATTGGAGTAAAAGGAACGCGAAAGGGAGAAAGTACATTCAACACGTTTGGAGGTGTTGAGATGTAGTCCAAAGTGGGACGAAAAATTCCGGGTTTGTATAAGTTCCCGAAAAAGGAGGCCAAGTCTCTTTGATTGGGGACAGACTGATAGATCATCACGTCATTGGTATACTTAAAAAATCGTGCAGGTGGTGCAATGGACAAGTTGCTGATACACATGGTAAAAATACAAAGGGAAAGGGCGGCATCCTGACGAACATCACGGTTGTTCATTAGGAGATTCGATAAACTTGTACCAACTTTATTACGTTGAGTTCTATCGGGCGAGTGGTGTTTTCACCATTGAAGTAGGGAAGTGGGTATTTCGTTCCGTCCCACTAACCCCAGTGAGAACTCAATTCTGTAAGAATCATCTCTGTTTATTAGCACAAAACAGACAATATATATGTTGCTCTTACATTCGCTCACGCGTGGCACACAATGCATTGGTTCGACTGGTGTGGGCGACCACGCCCTGAGGCTTAACTAGTGCTGAGATGACTCACGCCTCGTTTATCGATCCACTCCAGCGATCGGCTGTCTTGACACTCGAGATTCCGTTGTCTCAAGGCTTGGGCTTAGTACCGCACCAGTGCTGACTACCGACACGACTAGCCTGTCCGCCAATTGTAGGTTAACACATTCTCTCACAGTGGCAAAGCCGAAAGACTCCAGCTTTTGAAGAAGTAGGAAACCGAGATCCGAATCAAAATCAGAACATTCGAGGTTGATATAGTGGTCTGATTTCCCCGAACTATCCAAGCTGTTTGAAATGAAAAGGCAAATTGAAGCAACTGCATCCAGAGTGTATCTGTCTTTTACTGTATAAAATAGGCCGTCTGAACCCAGAAAAGGGGCTACTTTAGAAGTTCAAAGTAAGCTGAAGACTTCTGGGGAAAATGGCTGTTTCTGCGAGAACAAAAAGGTTAAAGGAAGATAGGGTATTCGATGAGGGGTGAATATACGCGGCGTTCAAGCTGCCTGCATTTATATTTTGGTTTGTTAACTGAACCTGTTACTTGCCAAATACATTTGCTGTGTGTGGTGCAGAAGAACTTGAGAACAAATGACGTATTCCGCCGTATCTCTTGCTTGTTGGGGATAGAATGGCGTTGCACACAGCAGAAGCTGATTTTAAGTTTCGAAGTAATTTGTAGGCTTTTAAGGAAAATTGCTCCATATCTAAGGAGACAGAAGGAATGTGGTATGGTAGGGTATCCGATGAAGAATGAATAAACGCGGTGTTCAGACTGTCGGAATTCATATTGTAGTTTTTTGGCTGGGTCCGTTGTTCTCATAGAAGTCGGAGTCCGAGCCAGGGAATTTTGTTATTTTTGGTACAGAAGAACTGGTGGGAAAATGTCGTGTTCAGCCGTTGTATTTCTTGTTTATTCGAGGTGGATTGTCGTTTCACAGAAGCCTCGTCGTGTAGTTTGTAGGTACGTTCTTCTTGCCTTCTTGGAGATCTAAGCAACAGAGAAGCCATTATGCTGTTGTTAAAAAAAATACAGTCTCCATAGGACAACACAAATCAAATACCAAATTCAATGTCTTCGTAAATAAGTCTAGCGGGTAAAGAGAGCAATCGAAAGAAAACCACGAAGGAACAATGGAGAGGGATCTTTAAAGAAGGGTAATGTTTATTGGTGAAGATTTTCTAGAGGTGAAGAGAAACCAGTGTACTGAACGTGAATAAATTTAAAGTCTGACAGTAATTGGAGCGTAATCATTCGTTGAAACAGGAGCTTCCGGTTGCAATTGGAAATGCTTAGAATGGTTGTTTATAATTCTGTCTAAAACAGCATTTTCCCTGGTTGGGAATAGGCAAGTCACCTAAATCGAAAGCAAGTAAGAGGTGCTTAGGCACATAATTAAAATCTTCGACAACAATATATGAACAGCCAGACAGCAATGCCATCATATTGAGTATAAAAATGTCAAAGAACAGGTTGATATCCCTCTAATGGCCGAGAAGTTTAGAGCGTTTTCTTACCAACTCGGAGATCAGCGATTACTTTGGCAGTAGACAGCAGTCCATTGTCGTCCGACTCTACCACACCTGCCCAATGGGGATCTTATGTTGTTCTCTGCTCCAAGTCTCAGGGCCTGGTTGCCAGTTGTCCTTCATTGTGCAGTGGACTTTAGTGGCTATTGCGAGTGAGAGTTTCCTTCGTGTAGGGAATTCTGGGTCACATGCAATGACAATGAGGTAATTCCAAAGTGATGTAGATCAAGTTCCCAACGAATTGTACCGCAGTCAACCATGGGGCGCAGGCCCAGTGAACAGAAGCATCCATTCCTTAGCGATAACTTATAAAATGTATTCTGTCTTCCATTACATAGTCTTTCGTTGATCCTGGTAATTCTTCAGACGAAAAGGGATTAATCCACCAAAGGTTGTAAACTAATATATGAAATGTCTTCCAACAGGTTGCGGACAATGCAGGGATGGCCTGTTTGCCAGCAGAATACGAGTAAAAGAATAAACGGTTTGAACGGTTGGCACAAGCTTAGCATGGAATATTGATGCTGTCTTGATAGCCATACACCGGACTTGAAATACATCAGGGTTCACCGAAACAGTAGTAAAACGTTTATTTGTTGTTCGCTTTTGCATTTTCCACTAATTACGATTCACTCTGTAAAACCGGTAATCTCGGGCTTCAGTATCAAAATCATTTAAAACCACCATTAACAATATATCACTGGGTGCAGAGGTTCTAATAGCTATTTCTCAATCAAATCTCACTCGGAAGGTGAAATATTGAGAGAATTGAAATATGAGGGCTGCGACATGCCGCCATATCTGCTAATGTCTCAAACATTTACTTGGGTGAATCAACTGGATCCGACCTACTTAGCCGAACACATATCAAGAAGCTGGGTTTCTTCCTATATATATATATATATATATATATATATATATATATATATATATATATATATGTATATATATATATATATATATATATATATATATATATATATATATCACTAGAATCTAATTTGAATCGTCTGGAGTGTGAATGGATACTCTTCATTGAAGAGCCCACAAGTGAATCACAACTGTGATTTCTCATAGTTATTCGTGTCTGGGTCACTGCTAACCCAACGAACAACGAGGCTGCATGTGCAAGCGCTCATATTGATAGCAAGTAGTATGCAAGTGTGTGGACAAAATTTCCCCGAAAGCGCACGACCGGTTTCGCGGTTGTTGCCGCTCATCTGGTATGCGTACCCGGTACGGAACAAATGCAACAGTTATGAGCAATTATAATATATTTTTAGTCATTCACGCACTTTTGATTTTACTTCCCAATTAGGTTGATCATCCGCCAACGTTGGCCAAAGGTGCCTGGAAGAAACTCGTCTCGTCTCAACGCAAACGTGCTGTGATGGCCTGCTTCCGGATGGTTCCTCTCTATGCTTTGCCTGTGCATCGGGCAGTCAATTTGTTCGTCAGCGCGTACATTGACGAATGGTTGAACTACGAGGAATCACTCGGTGTGAAATTGATCGAGGATATTACAAGCGATCCAGCGGAGTCCACGGATGCCACAGCAACGAGAACATCTTCTGATAGTACAGCCATTGCAACAGTCACATCGCCGTTAAAAGCCGATGCGTCCGGAAAACTTACGGAAGGTACAGTGTTCTTGTAACGTTCACTTAAACGTTGACGGGGTGGGATGAAGTACACAGACGGAGAAATAGGGTTTCTGGAGAAAGGGAGAACCTATAAATTATTTTACGTTGTTTCCAGCAGGGACTGAACAGGCCTCAATTATGAAGTTTCGACAGTTTCGTCGCTTGACCGTATTATAATAAAATCTTTTTAACTTCTGAACTGTTCTGATGAATCAGTCTCATGGGTTCACTCACGTCCCTTTCCGCTCTGTGATTTCAGACTAAACAATTCTCCTTGAACACTTTGACAGTGTTCACTTATTGTTTATAGTTTGATGAATGCAGAAAATACAGTTAGAAGATAAAGGTATTGGACGCCCTGACCAGACGCATATGAAGGTCAACCAAAATGGACAATAGATTCGGCTTCAGCGTCATATCCAAGCCTAGTAGGGAAGACACACGCACACGCATCAGCGGCGGGACAAGATGGGCTTGTTCATTGAGAGTACGAGGAAGTCATTCGGTTCGAGCACATGGGAAGTTCAGTTCTCATGTGCGACCGCGTGACCAGTTCGATGTGAGGATTGTAGAAGACAGATCCAAAGATTCCACCCATCACGTATTTCCCAGGCCAAATACGGCAGGGATTTTGTTGAAGCTGTAAGCTGTGGTGAACTGATTGTGAAGACAAGCAAGAATAACGGGTACTCACGAGACTGTCAGCACAGATTCGACAAGTAATAGTGTTCACAAAAATTCAGATTTTGTTTCGGTGAAAGCTGAGTCAACTGTTTCTGACTTTCGGATTAGCCATTGATTCGTGCAGTTACTAAACCGCACGAGTTTATTAACCCAGTTAAGGTCATACCCAGCTGTCATTTGGATCACATTTTATCGTGTGACAGATGCCGATAGCACTTTTTGTAAGCTAGATTTGTGAATGTGTGGTTAGAGGCGGAATGTATTTCAGTTGATGGTTCATACACTTTAGTGGGTGGCTACAGCTCATAATTCGACCATTCTATGAGTAGATTTTAGTCTAGCTTATATCCAAGTAGGCGTTCGGCTACAACGTGGCACTTATGAGTCCCTGAATGAATCCCGAAATGTGCATACTTCTATCATGCTGAGGGCTGGAATTCTTGTTCGGCTGACATTTTTCAAAGCAATATTTGATCGCTGTGCTTTTTATTTTGTAGATGCGGCTGCCAGTTATGCTATGGAATTCATGGATTCTGTGCTGGATCTGCGTGTGCCGATTGGAGGAGTAGAGAATGAACTTGCGGATAGCACTCCCCCATCGAAAGCTTCAATTCCAGCGGGGCATGCAGCCAGTTCGGATACCATGAGTGTCTCTGGGACGGAAAATGCACCCAAACCAGACCCACTTACCCAACTTTTGACCGCACTTAGTCGCTCGGCCATGGATCAGGCCCCGGATGATCCACTATATTTGGCTTACGCAAAAATCATGGGGAAGGTGAGCGTTCGATCAGAACTGATCTACTTTTGTCATGCGCTTCCAACCGTGATCTACCTATATCATCCGTGGTTTCCTATTGAGCTTATAATAATCATTGCTTGAAGATAGGAAAACAGAACCCAATAAGCTATGTGACTTTATGGAAAAGTATAGGATGTAAATTTAAGAAAATGAACGAGTTTCAGAAGCGGATAAATTTCAATTTTGCTCGAGAATAATGGGTTACACCGGCTGACCGGTAGTGGTTGAATGGTTTAGGACGTTTACCACTCTGGAGGTTAGTCAGTCGGATCCCGTCACCGCCAGTCAGTTTGACGGTAGATGCTAATCCGTGGTTTCCTGACTCGTTACCAAATCTGACCCACTGGGACCATATATGGTTCTCGATTCAATGTCTCGGGATCAGATTGCCGGTAGTACGGTGAACCATCGAAACTATGGGATAGATTCCTTATATTGCACTCAGGCGCAATCAAGAACGAACGAACGAATTCGCTCCCCAATACCAGCGCTTGTTATCGGTAGATAACTGTCAATTGACGTGTGCATGTATCTGCTATCTGAATGAGTGATCAGCGAACGGGACCATGGTTTCACGTGGATTATCACATCGGACGAGGGGCTCTGATACCTCTGGATTATCCTAACTAGCCACAAAGACAGGCGTAAGTATATGAGTAAGTAGATCGTTGTTTGTCATAACCTTGGGTAACATGATCATCGCCACAAAAGCATAGCAGGAATGAAGCCGACTGTAATAACAAGAACACGCTTTCGGAGACAAACGATTGTCTTCAATGATTCATTCTCTAGTCTTCATAAATCATATAGGAAATGGTTGTGCTGAAATGGCCAATGGTCATTCGGATTGGACACTTTTTGGGGAATGGGGTTAGGGTTAGATCGACGTGGGGTGGTCCACCCCACCCTAGTGACTCAGCTCCGAGTCATGTGATTGTCACGGTCTGGTCGTGCGGATCGACACGTCGATCTAACCCCAACCCCATTCCCCAAAATGTGTCCAATCCGAATAGCCCTTGACCATCTATATGATTTGCGAAGATTAGAGAATGAACTATTGAAGACAACTGGTTGTCTCCGAAACCGTGTTCTGAAGTCACAATGTGCATATTCTGGAAAATAATAACAAGAGACAAATATGAAAGCTGACACACAGTTGCTATGAGACTCCAGAACACGGAAGTACGTGATTGGCAGTTGAAAGGACTGAACTGAACTGATGAGACATCAGGTTAGCAGTACTGGAAGCACATATCAACAAAGATCCAAACGTGATTCCCAGCTCTGAGCTTGATACTTAGGGGACAAAGGCAAGTGCACGATGGAACTGCCTCACATCTGTCGAATTAAAAATACCTTGAGGAAAAAAGGAGCCTGAATTGCTGACGTTGTTTAGTATGAATACCTTCGTTAGCCAGTGGTTTTAAACGGACTATTCCCGGATCTAAGCTTTTTTCAAGCAGACCTGAGATATGCCATTTAAATATAAACCAAGATGTAGTGCACAGTGAAACTTCTTTGAATAGTAACTTACAGTTTATCGCTTACAACAGTTCTGCTTGTTGTCCCTTTTAGCAAGACCTCACTCGGAATTTAAAATACTAAGATAATGGAAATACAGAGAAGTTGATAGTATCAAGCGGATGAGAAATTTACATGAATACAAGAGTGTCAATGGGTGTGACATGCCGTCGTATCTCTCAGTATTGCTAATCATGGAGTACATCGATATTGTGGATCCCGCTCAGAAAGCCAACACTACCAACATGTTCGAGTTCACCAGTCAGGTCGTCTTCACCCATCACCCAACCACTATGCGCCTCACTTTCGGTTACATCCTGGGGGTTATGAATAAACACTAGGTGGATGATCAGTATGTCATCGTGCAGAAATATAAACAAACATCGTAGCACTTGTATTCAATACTGTTCGATGGTACGACAAGAAGGACTGGTATTTTCCATGCATTTGGTAAATTCTATTTCATTTGTTAAAATGCAGTTCATTATTCACTCGAGATGATGCAATCATGCACGATCGGGAATGTAACAAGATATGCAGTTTGAGAAATAATTCGTGCACGTAGTTTACCTACTGTTGCCGAAAACTGAGAGTATCACATGCGAACGCGATGAAAGCACTGATCAACCATATAGCCGGAATATTTGTCTGTGAGGTAGATGAAGTCTAGTATATCAGATCACGTGCAGTCGGGAAATTCTGAAGTTTCACCTACCAAAATGTTGTCTTATGATTATTGTTGGAATGTCAGAGTTCTTCATCGAATATGGAAGTCCAGGCATCGAATATTGAAACAAAAAAGGAACAAGCTTACTGTGTATTTCCATTCATACAAGAACATCCTTCTCATGGTCATTATCTGGGTTCATTATTTTTTTGTCCCGTTTCACAAGTGACCAACTATTATTTTGTTCTTCCTCAGAGTTGCAGTGGTGAAGACGAGGAAGATGAGGAAGAAGGCGAAGAAGAAGAGGGAACGACTTTTGAGGTAACCATACAACTGTTCTTATTCGGTTCTTTTAGAAAAGTTCATTCCGTGTTCAAAACTAATAGATGAGTCTTAGTCTTATCTGAATTATGTCAGATTAAGCGTGTCAGATACGTTTTATGTTATGTGAAATGCTTCTCCCTTAATCCGATACACCTGGATTTTTTGTTTGCAATGTTTTCGGTAACTTATAAAGGGAAAATCGACACCATATTCGATTGTTCGCCAATCGTCAAATTTATATTGCAGTTGTTGTGCCACTTTTGTTAGATTGCTCATGTACCCACTCGTCGTGAACGGATGATGCTTTACAAATAACGATGTTGACGTCGATAAAATTATGCTGAGGACAGGTGTCAGCTTCGGGTGCTTGGAATGAGGAGCCAAGATATGTGCTGATCCTTTACAAATTAACCTGGGTGAATTTCCTTCCAACGGTATTTTTTGGGCACACTGGGACTTTTAAGTGCTACAAAAGTATCTGACTCTGTTCCAGAGGCTATCTCAGACCCATGCCACATAGCATTTTATTACGTTGTGAGGCCCATCCAAGTGTCATTGATTTCCACCCGTGATTCATTCCTGTCCCGTTCGCCTTGCACTCGTGCGTGCAGTGCCTATCTCTGCCACACTCTGCCTTATCCAATTCACATTCGGCCATTTCCGCGAAAGACTGACATTGATTGATAGCTTTCGTCCGCTTGACAATTCCTCATGCTCACGCTTGCTGTACGCTAAACCTGAATGCACGTTTGTTCGTATGCACGTGCTTTCGTTCTATACTGGATACAACACTACACAACTGGCAAACGCGGCTATCGCTTTCTGAGGGTGCTCATCAGCTTTCAGCATTCAACAACTTGTCACTGGTTTCTTAGTACACTGAGAAAGTGACAGTGAGGTCTGTGAGACACCAGAAAAAGTGTAATTGCACTATGTTGTCTTCGGTGGCTAGGGCATGTTCTCTTTCTGTCTGCCATTGGACTGTGATATCGATCTTTTTCCACGCCATCTGAGTATGGCTGAAAAGCCTACTGTACGGTACCCAGGCTAGGTTTGGCAGCAACAGGTGGAGACGTTGTTAACGGCGTCAACCTCAGCTGGTGCCTTCCGGCCTTCAAATTCTGATTCCGGGGAGGAGAATTATTACTCGTTGGCGATTCAACTAATTTCCGCTAGAATTGAAGTCATGGGCATGAGTTCTATGCAAACTATCAAAGGAATGCTTTTGATTTATGAGTTCCCCCACCGAATTTAAAGCAAAATTACGAAATGAGAAAATGTTGAATATAAGAAGCTGTTTTATCTGAGTTTTTTATGACTTTATACACTGGTTGCGTTTTTGTTCTCTTCTATTATGGATCTATCTATCTAGGATCAAGAAGAACAGAAATTACAATTACTTATTGAGCAGAACCGGTTGGCTGATCGCGGAGCTGCAGAGATGGTGCTTCTGCAGCTAGCTGCCTCCAGAGGTATGCACGAAACCTGAATTCTGTGAGAACTTATTTTGTCATTTACATGAAAAAGTATTAGGTAGAACGTCATGCAGTCGGTAGGTAACAATGTGACATCATCCCCTGTGGAATTGTTGCGGACCAAAAGTAGCCCAAATGCCTTGTATGGTAAAATATTCACTGAGAATTAGTGATTATTCGACACATGGTAACATATTCGAGTGTGGCCAATGTGCCTGATGCACTTTTGTGGTACAGCCACCATTTTTCTGTACACCTGGCCAACAATTTTCGTATTTGCAGTTTTCACTTGATGCTTGAACTTAGATTTCTTGAAAACCCTTTGCTATTTTTAACGCTAACAAATACCATTTTTTTATTCTACATTCATCACTGAAGACTACATCGTGACTTTTTATTAACAAAATATAATAATTCAATATTGCAACGAAAAGCTAGAATAATGATAGGTGGGACGCTACAGGCGAATCCCAGTTATGTTATCTGAGCTCTATGGTTGTAACAATCGATAGACGAAACAGATTGAATATGAATTCTCCTGACTTAAGAATGAAGGAAAGAGAGTAAAGTGAATGCTACGCTTAACTGGAGTTTCTCGCGTAGTTTGCTAATAGTCTAATCTCTAAGCGGTTTGCACCTTCTAAGGGGAGTTTTTCTCGGAACAGACAAATGAAAGTTGTTTTTAATTTTTGTTATGGCTGTAGCGGTCAACAGACGATAATTATCATCTTAATAAACGAAAGCCTATTTTGTGACACATTCTCTTGACATCATTCGTGTGTTGCTCTTCGAGATTTCAATTCCTGAACTTCTTCATATAATAGTTGGTTGTTCTTAAACCTGTATTCCATATAGTCCTAAACGTATTCAGTCAGCAATGACAGTATAAATCCGATCAGTGAAAGTTCTTCAACGAATATTCGATTTTGCGTTTAACTGATCTAGTAAGTCAGGACAAGCTCTATGTAGCATTCATAGTGATCACTGAAAGCCCTAATAGTCGACAAATAAAGGGTACAAGGAAAGTCAGAATCAGGTCATTTGTTCACACATCAGCCGGGAAACGATTGGAGTGAGCACATGTATGATAGGATCTGTATCCAGATGCTAACGAGCAGTTAGATTATGTCCGTTGCTGATCTGCCAACCAGTAGTCCCTTGTGAATTGGTGCACTTGCATACGTATATTGGTGACATTATTTATGACGTAAGGAACTGCATAATTCTCCTGTCTGTACCAAGCACTACATCTCCCAACTTTCAGTGAACCAAAAACTGCCCGTTGGCGGTAGGAAACTCTGCTATCGCAAAACTCACTACCATGTTTGATCTATTCAGGCCTTAGATGTTTCTTAATTCCATGTTTTTGTCAGTTTCTGGTGCTCTGAGATAGTGCGATGGGCTTCTGCGGCTTCTTTGTCCTTTACAGTACTCCTATGCATGCCTCGGACAAAAAGGAATTTTTCAGGATTATCCGTCTCATTTGCTCCCAGTGAAGTAAATATGACGCCAATGCTCCGAACCGTAGAAAAACATAATCACAAATGTATGATGAATCACTTGTCGGACGTTCTGTTTCTGTACGAATCTTTTTTGTATTCCTTGTACACTGGGAGTGTCTAGTCCAGAATCTCAGCACATCCATTAAATTACCAGGGAGAACTGATAGCCAATACCCCGGGGCATTCACTGGAGAGAACCAAGTAAAGCTTCAGCAGTTCCGGCGTACTAACGACCTTGGCGACAGCGGGTTAATGTTTGCCACCAATGCGACCGGCGTTAATGGGATTCGAACCTCATATATTAGATACGATAGTGGTTCATACTGCTCAAACACCATCGGTTGATATTTACCTTTTTTCAATGAGGATTTTCATTCCCACAATTGATAGAATGCTTTGGCTCAGTTACGTGCAATGCATGCTATTGTTTATCAGAGTACCACTTTATCTATGCTGTTGTTTTTCCTAGGGGAAGCTACACCAGTCGCACAGGCAAGCATTGAGCTTGGGATTGCTCTATTACTTGGTGGTAATGTCTCCGTCCAGGGGCGTATGTTGGAATATTTGGATCGGAAACAACTGTCCGGCTTTTTCACCAGTCTAGCCGGACTGATGCAAAACTGTTCAGTGCTCGACCTGGACACATTCGAACGGTAAGCCACAGTAGATTTTCCTCCAAATTTGTGGCATTCGCATTTATAACTTGAGCTTGACTACAGTTCGTCTGATATCTGCATGCTAATCTTCACGCGAAAAATTTAAAGACACCATTGAAAGCGACTTAATAATCACGGCTATTCTTGTCGGATTTGTCTACATACTTGTTGGAGTTATCGTCAGCCTTCATCACTTTCACCCTCAGTTTGGACGTTCATTGCCTATGAACTGGAGACGATGGGTCTGATCGCTATCTCTCAACACAAACCTCACATGGAAATCAAGACAATCAAGGTGATGAAAGAAGCAAGAAGGGAAAAACAAATAACAGTATCAAAAGGGTTAAGAAAGTGTGTGAATGCCAGAGTGCCTTGAGTCTAGACACCTAGCCATATCCTCCAGTGTCACTGACCACTAAATTGGTAGCCTAAATGGAACATCCAGAACGCCTAACACGCCGTAAATGGTCAAGTCAACCGGTCAGGGATTTAATCCCTCTCTTCCGTATCATGGGCTAGCCAACCCCACCCATCTTCCAGCCACTGCCTGCCTTAGCAGGTGTTACATGCCGAGGAATTCTATCCAAAGGCATGCGCGAAGCAAGACCCTCCCGCCACTGAGTGTTTCATCTTCCGATTTGTTTCCTGCATCTTATACACTAAGCCTAACCTCAGCATTGCAGACTCGGTGTTCGCCCCGGATTCGAGCAACGCGACGAAGACATTGGCATCAAATACCAATAATCTTCACGTATTCCCTATCTGCCGTGGCCACGTTTCTGAACCGTACAGAAGAACTGACCTGACTGTTGCAACTTACGTTTGATCATGTCCTTATTCTGACTGGTTTATCCGTTTCGTTAAATGCGCTTGTGTTGACTCACTGATTTTTTGAAGCATGCACTGAACCGTTCTCCTTATTTTGTCGCAAAGCTCTGAGTCTGCCTTCTTGCATCACTGATAGTCAGGTAACACATTCCAGTCAACTACACGTTCTGGTTTGTTTTGTACAGACAGTCGGAATGCATTATCTGAGCAAGTCATCTTTCTCATACTTCGAGTCAGATTTGGAACAGAGAAACCAACATGTGCAATGATATACTTTGCCATAAGCTGGAATTCAACCTGTACACTAGACTGACAACTACAAAAAGACGAACCAGTGTATTGATGGTTGGTGTAGCTGACAAATATTTTCTTGGTGAACGCTGATTTGTGGCTCACTCAGTCTTGGAATGTAGATCGTCAAAGAGACTAAGAAAAACTCGATGCCAGACTTTGAAATCTTGCCTCAAGTTACCCGGGGGTTTATCGGTAATAGATGGCGAATCATTGTGGGAGGTAATGCTTGCAGATGACGTCCCATTTGCACTGGCCAATCTGATAAAGTCGTATAATGCTGGAACAAAAGCAAGTGTTCGAGCTTACGACGATAAGTCTTGCCGATTCAAAATTGAAGTCAGGAGTACGACATGGGTGCCCGTCATCTCCAGCGCTGTTCAGCTTTGCTGTTGATTTGGTAATGCAACGCGCAATGGATGGTTACGAGTGTGTCCAAGTTTCCACATACTGCAGCACCACGGATCGTGAATTTGAAGACGATGTAGTGGTGCTCGAGAAGGACCTGACCACCTTACCGGCAGCCCTTGGTAAATATGCTTCGGAGATTTTTCTTGAGATCAATACCACAAAAGCCAAGAAGTTCGTAATACCCATTAGTCATGCAAACTGAGCCCCACAGCTGAATGGTCAAACGATAAAAATTGTCTTGGATTTTTATTATCTCGGCTCCACCATCCTGCCAAACGGACAATCCGCAGATAATGTCAGCCGGCGTATTTACGCTGCCTGAACGGCATTTCTACTGCTCCGAAATGCAAATGGGGGGGCGGAACTAGGTCATTAAAAAAACCATGCTCAGAATGTTAAATGCGGTAGTCCGACCACTCTTACTGTATTGCTGTAAAAACTGGCCATTAAGAGCTGAGGATATCAGGCGGCAAGAATTGGTTTGGCCACGTCTTCCGTAAACGTGACCATCCCCTAACCAGTAATATTCTGGCACCATATCCATGCCTAGAGTGGCGTCGCTGACGAGGAGGACAGTTAAAATCCTGGTTGGATACCGTTTTCGAGGACATAAACTAACTTGGCCTTCATATGGTGTACCTCACCCGTCAATGGAAGCTAAACTGGGTCTAAATCTGCAAGGAACCTGCTGCAAACAGACCAACAGTGGCAGCCGCGATGAGAGATATTCTCGAAGTCGTCTCATCCTCTCTAAGTAACCATCCGCAGTAGAGTGAAGTAACGCAAGTAACCGGATAGCGATAGAATGAACTGAGTAATGCATGTTGATTGGGAAAAGCGATGACAGTTTGTAGACTAAGGAGTTACCTGAATTTATAAATCCCAAAGGCATGGTTCTCGAGTTTTTTAACTATGCGTTGAATGCAGAAGCAAAATGTCAGGTTAAGTAAATGTTTATGCAACCCTAGGGTTGGATACTCAGCTTTTACATAATCAAGTTCACATCTTCAAAGAAGCAGTGAACGCAGTATAATAATCGTCTACGGTAATGGGCAGTTATAATCTACGTTAGTCCAGTTGTTTTGTGGGTTGAGACATCACGAAAACTGGGTAGTCGGAAGTCTTGCTAGATGGAGAGTAATGGAAAACTGCCTGTAGTAAGTACCTGCAGTAGAAGCTGACACGCATTTTGCAAGATCTTTGGGAGGAGGATGGGCTGAGTCATTGGTTAATAACAACCATAGGTATATAGTGGCGTTCTATTAAAAAAACTGAATTGGCATCTGTCTTTTTTATGCTTTGAATTGAAACTAGAACAATAAAAAGCTGAAATACAGTCAGGTGCTTGATTGCCTGTTAGCTTGGTTTGGACTAGTTTCTGGACTGATGATATCATTTCCAGTTCTCCTATTAACTTTACTTCTTTACAGTCAAACTCGTGTGGTTTTATGTCCGGGTCTTTTTTCTGCTTGCTAATGGTTTGGATATTCAAAAGTGCTAGAGGCTACTTCACACAGAGTACCATGTTCAGTCTGTTCTAGGCCATGTGAAAAAAAATGATGGACGGATATTTCTTTTAAAATGTTGAAAATTCATGATGAATTTCTTCGGAAAATTAATCCAAAAGTGACGATCAGGGTAATCTGTTAGTGAATGTAGTATGTTACTTGCCGAGAATCTTATGTTCCAAACTTTTGCTGCGATGCATTCCCCGTGTTAGAACTTCGTCCAATTTTAAACCCTCCAGAATTGTATCCGCATTGGACTGCAAAGTTAACCCATCTGCTTCACTTATTCACCTATTTACAGATGCAACAAAGCTGAAGGTCTCGCGGTTGGTCTTTCTGATATGAAGGGTATCACAAATCTGTATGATGCCGATTTCACATGCAAAATCTTCCGATTTTTGCAATTGCTTTGCGAAGGTCACAATTTAGGTAAGTTTCTTCGTCTTAACCCGGTCATATCTGTGTTCAGATTGCATGTGTTGCTGATATCGTTTAACTGACGTTCATTCATTCATTTTTTGATGACTTTCTATCCATGCGCGTTTTCTTCATAAGTGTGACTTTGGATGCAAACGCATTGTTCTGAGGGCTGGTTCATTTGGGCCATGTAACCAATATGTTCTGGTTTTCTACGAATGGGCAGTGAGGTCCCATCTTTGTGAACGGTATAAAAAGCGACGATTACCTACGGAAGATCGCTTAAAAATACGAGGTGTTATCTTAGACATGCAGATAATCGCAATTGTCAGCATGTCCGTACAAACCACAGCATAGATGATTTGATTGTGTTCGTACGTTCCCCGTAAACCCAACGCTTGACGCATCGAAAATGAGACATTCTTCAGGAGAAACTTCGCGGATAGGATTACAATGATCGACGGAGGATATGCACCACTGATGAGCTCTAACAAAAGCGAAACTCGAGTCTGGTGCTTCCGAGTGCAGGTTGGTCGAATGACCTGAGGTTTGTGCGTGAGACGTGGAGTCAAAAGGACAGTCAACCAAACAAGGATCGACTAATTATTAAAACCTGAAATCGATCGTCAAACGCACTTACTGCAAGATCACTGTTCATGGAACTAAACTTAATAATACCTAGTGACTTTGACGTGGATGCTCAACCACCAAAATGGAGCACATGGTGGCATGACTGGAAGCAGCTGTGCACAGTAGACTTGCCATTGTAAAGTAATGACTGTCACAGAAAACCTGTCACTGCTTTTCCAGATAGTATAGCTCCACATCAAGTCCATCTTCCGTCTTATCCACCGGTGGCAACAACATACACAATCACTAATATTTTAATGGGAATTTAGCGCAGTGGTATCAGTTCATGAAAATAGTAGATGCAGCATATTCATTCGCGAAAACCAAGGGTTTCTTTTACACGGTACTGAACTGCTCAGTTCTCTCTTTTCCTGCTCTGGACAGCTATTGATCATCTGATTGCGTCTATTTAGGTTGGGCTACTTTTTCCCAGTTCACTGTTCCTGATGAAATGGATACCCGCTGGTGTCTTAGCCTAGTACGCCCAACACAGAGAACACATCCGTTCATCACACTGTATCGGACAGTGTGTACACTTGGTGAAAAATAAATGAAAAATTGCGGTTTTTTCTCCCAGTTATTACTCGATAATTATTAATGCACTATTCACGTCCTTTTACTAACAATTCACGGCAGCCAAACGCGGATATCCAACTAGGTTTTCGCGGCCCGATTGTGTTGGCTTCTCTGTCGTAGTATTTTCCGTAGTTTAAGAATAAAATGTCATAGTTTAGGGATCATTGTGTCAGTTTCCGTCTCTTGCAGCAGCTCAACACATTCATGATCATCATCAGCAACTGATTATGTTTTACAAAGCCATCCAGCGATCACATGCTCGATAGCGATACTCACTGTGACCTTGAAGTATGACGACCCACAACAGCTTGGTTGTCAGTTTCAGGCGAAATCCATATGATAGAACTGTGTTTGTGTGTGTGTGTGTGTTAAGCCCAAACAATAACGTCATCATCCCATTAGTCCGTTAGAGTATTACAGTGTGCGGTCCTTAAAATTCGACGAACGATTATCAAACTGTCGTTTTTGGTATAAACAAAGGAAAATGATATAGAACCATTCAAACTTGCCAGTTTATTTCCAAACCATTCTGTTATTTTTGTTGTAGAAGGTCGGCATTCGTATTGTTGACCCAACTTCAGACAAACACTGTATTCGAAAATACGTTTCTGGTCAGTTGTAGTGCCTATAATCTGAGATCCATTAGAAATCACCAACACTGGGTTTTACGATTTATGTGATAGCTAAATGACCTTAGCAAATTTATCATGGCTCATGATATCGACAGACGGAGGAATTTCTTAAGTCGATTGGTTAATCAGACTCAGGCTCGATGCACTAAGCAGAATACGTCTGCTAAATGATGCGAGTATTGATAAGAATTCAATGACTCTTTGACTCGGGTACCACTGACTGCTTTCATAAGAATGCCTTACTCGCCAAATTTTCCGTGCTCACCACCGAACATCTCTCTCCCTCTCTTTCATACAGCTTTCCAAGATTATTTACGCACACAAGCTGGCAATACCGTTTCAGTGAACTTGATTATTTGCACTGTTGATTATCTACTTCGTCTGCAAGAGTCTATCATGGACTTTTATTGGCACTATTCGAACAAAGAGACAATTGACGATTCGGGTAAGAGCAGTTTCGTGCGTGCGATCAAGATTGGCAAGCAGGTGTTCCGCAGTTTGACCGAATACATCCAGGTAAGTTGGGAGACAGACAAAATGAGGCAGAGGAGGGTAATCGGGATGAAGGGCTAGGAAATAAATGACTTCCCTTTTTTTCTGTGAAACCTCTTTAAAGATAGGCTAGCGGGATTCGGAGTACGTCAAACGTCAATGTTCCCCATAGAGCTGTCGTCTGCCACTTAGTTAAAGGAAACTAGAAAATCTTGAGCAATTGTTTCATTTAGTTGATCACAGCTATCTCACTGATATAGAACTTCAATCCATATGAGTGGTTATTCAGGCCACAAGTAAGCAGTCAAGAGCTCGGTTTCTGCAGCAAATCTGAGACAAATCCTTATGGAATATCTTCACAATTGAGATTGATCAATCTCCCAAAGTCTGATATTAAGTGCCCAATAAACCTTCGGAAGAAGCTATCAACCGATGTGTTTCTAGATGAAGTTTCTTTGTTTTCTATTGATTATTACGGATTGCTTGGAATTAAAAAGAAGTGATAAGAGTCATTGATTCTAATCACTCTCCTTAACTGCTGTCCACCTCCTTATCCGCCAGGGTCCTTGTTTGGGAAATCAACTGGCCTTGGCTCACAGCCGACTTTGGGACGCAGTTGGTGGATTTATTTACGTCTCGGCTCAAATGCAAGACAAACTGAGTCGAGATCCAGATCAGCTAGATTTGTTACGCGAATTCCTGAATCTGCAAAAAGAGTTGATGATCATGCTTTTGTCCATGCTCGAGGGCAATGTGGTCAACGGTCCGATTGCCCGCCAGATGGTCGATACTTTGGCTGAATCATCAGCCTACGTGGAGGTAACATATCCATTGTGTCCACGGTCGACTGTTTTGGCAGTCCTTTTTCAACTTCCATTGTGATGAGTTCTCTTTCCTCGATTCTTTTTGCTATGTCAATCATTTTAATTTATGCAATATAAAATGGTTCACTGAATATCGTTCAACGTTAGGAAACCCCAAAATCACTGTCGATTTAGTCTCTTCGTTTGGCAGGTATTATCAAAGTGTAATATGCCACTGCATGATCTGGTTGGCCCTACATAAAAACTTGTTTTGGCACAGGAGCCTCTAGATGAAGTGAATAAATTTTGCTACCTAGGCAGTTACATCTCACCAGATGGTCGGATTTCGGATGAACTGTCGTCGCGTATTCAGAAGGCGCGTTTGGCTTTTACCAGTCTCAGTCATCCGTGGCACCGGTTACCTATTAAGGGTAGTTGTTGGAAGGTAGGTGGAAGTGGTCGGTCCATGATATGGATTAAAGGTATGAAAACCTTGACCAGTAGACTTGGTCAAGTAGGACGTATGGAACTTCCGCGCTGAGGTCCATAAGACTCGTTTACCAGGCGGTTGGAGACATTTAGTAAAACGACTAAATGTGGCAGCCAGTGGCGTAATTCCATTCGGGCTCTTTCTTTGTCTTTGTGATTTACGATTATTACTCTATTATCAACTCCTTTTCACTGTATGTCCCTATTCAGTTTGCCCTCACCCGTACGGGAACATCAACGCTGTGCTCGATATCATACGTTACCACTACTCTTTTCGTGCATACTCATTTATTTAAAAAATCTCCAGATGCGACTACATTTCCAGTCCCTATAAGAATTCAGTTTGTCAAATACAGTTTTTTCCCTTGAGCTCGGAACAATCAACGCAAACTGGATTTTGAGTGGAATGACTACTTTGAGAAGCTTGACCGATTGTGACTGGGTGCTTTATGTTAAACGTAACAGCTAATTCCCTTCATTTATCATGTTTTGTGCGATGGTTTTCTTTGACTACTTACCACTGATCATTGACCTCATGGGTATTTTCCGATAGTAAAAGCATTGATTTGTTTTTGCTGTTTTTCCAGATGATCTTGAAATTCTTCGATATCTTTCTGCGCATGAAAGCCATTACCACTTCGGACGCATTCCTCGTATGTTCTTTTGCTGATACATTGCAAATCTTGTAGTTCCATACTCGTCTCGTATTTTTTAAACTATTTTTTCATTAGATCCTATCAGTCTTTCGGTTTCCAAACCTGTTGCTTATGTCCTGAATTCAGACTATTTCGTTTACTTGCATCTTAGAGTGATAACGAATTCAATCATGTATCATGCGTCGAATTAAAAGGAGTGCATCGATCCGTTTCCTTATCCGCGTATGGTATTCTAGAGTGTAGAGAGTAACCAACCGTTCACCTGTATCCCGTACATCAAATCTTCACTATCTCTGTCCTTACCTAGCCGGTTGGTGACCGTTTTAGATATTGTTCGCTTGAATTGGTGTACTTCATATCTTGATCAGTAGCAAGCCCACTGGCAACGGAAGTTTTTGTTTGACTAACATATCTTAGCACAAAAGCATAAAACATAAGACTAAGTACTCTCAGGTTCATTGAAGGTAAAACGGTGAAGAGTTTCGCGTTCTACAACGGTTGGATATGGATATAAAATCTCAACAAACAAAAAGAATCACAGTTGAACGAGTGGAGTAATTGAGACAATGATTTGGAAGAAACGTCAAGAAATTGGGGACAAAATATCACTCGTCAACAATAAAACTGTGACCATCCACATGATAGCTGTGCTGTAAAACGTTAAATGAAGAATCGGTGGACAGCGAACATCTAGGAGATCTCCAGCGACGTTTTTTTATTAGTTGCTTGTACATGAGGGGTATTCCTCATATCTTCAAGCATCCTCTGCATGAACAGGGAAATCTGGGCCGGTGTAAAGAACCAAATAAAGTGCCAGTAGGTCGGTTGCGGTAACGAGCTGAGCGGTGCAGCGGATTGCTGTCTATCAACACCAACGTGACCGGCGGTGGAGGGGTTTGAACCTCTGACTCCTAAGGTCATAAACGTCCATGCCACTCGACCACCACCGGTCAGACATCATGGTAACTGATGGTGACGAATAAGTGCGGACCTGGGCAATACTGTACAACGTGCATTGATCATGAGTGTGCATTTCTGATTTCCATCTGAAAATTGCTGTCAGTGCATTAGCGCGCACCACCTAACAAATGGTGCTCCCATCTAGTTTCGGTTTTTATTCTTTCTGTGTCATATACCACTTTCTTGACCTGGCTAAGTTAGTACGATTAGGAGTGTGTGTGTGTGTGTGTGTGTATGTGTGTGTTACTCCCTCATTGAGTTCGACCACATCAGTCTACAATGACATCGAGAGGTGTACTTTCTACATGTGCAGTTTTAAAACTAAGTAAAATATTTTCTCTCGCCGAATCTTCGGACTGAAGTCTAGCATGAACGATCAGCAAATTCGCGGTCACTTAGTGTAAGATTGCTAACTGCCAGGAGAGAATTGAACTGACCGAAAAATAACCCAATCTGTTATGTTATGCTCTCTAGGCTTTCGATGTCAATGGGGATGGCTGGATTTCCCACCGAGAATTCCGGACGGCATTGGAACAGCAGAAAACATATACAGCGTAGGTTGACCATTAAAATTAGCTTCTAATTATTCGATTTTCTCATATCTGTTTTTGCACGCTCGACTTGTGACAGAAATTTTCAGCACACGATGATGAATTTATCCCACAGTGATGCGTCACCCAATGTCAACGAGTTAAAGTATCGATATACAGTTCCGCTTCCAACCGGTCGCATTTTGGTTTTCACCACTGAAACAATATTTTCTTTGCCCTTCCGAAAGAAGGCAAACTCTACAGGATTTCCCCCACAAGGGTGTTTATTAACACTCGGTATTAAACAAGCTTGTTTTCGGTTTCTCACAACTAGATAAATATAGCTATTTCTATTGGGATTGAAGTTAAGATAATAGAAGAATCAAGAAGAAAATTAGTAGTCATGGTGACGAAAAATGACAACTTCGTTCATATGTCGGTGCCACCGGAGATAGTGTGTTGAGCTGCATGAGGTTGTGATTTCCTCATCTTATCTTACGTCGATGACCAGATTAGAATAGATTTCACATTATTTCTTGGCATATAGCGGTGGATTGTTCATGTGGATCGCGATCGCCTTGGCGGTGGCTAAGATTCGACCTTTGATATGCCTTGGTAATCTTCCCTTGACAATGCAGATAGGACGAAAACCCCTCCTAACATTGGCCGAGTGATCCGATTCTATCAAATGGACGGTTATCGCTGTTTGTGCACTCCTCACTAATTCTGTTCAACCAACTCGGATGATGCTCCCGTATACGCTCAGACTTTCTTCTTGCGGTTCGATCCGCGCAGCTTGCTCTTCAGATGCAAGTGAATCGGTACACAGTGGGAGGTGGAACCCACGGATAGTCTGTCTTTCGTCTGTAAAAAGAGAGCTCGTCAAGAATTGAACACAACTTACAGCTCACTCGTCGTTCTGATGGTGGTTTGAAGCCGCCTACTAACCATACCTGGCATATTGTCTCTGAAAGATATTGATGGGGCGGTAGCTTATTAACCATCTGATTGTTGTTTGTTAGCATTTTACTACTGGGAATGTTTTCAGTAATAAAAAACTAGAATCCGAGTGGAGCGGAACCGCGATTATTGGATGGTTATGCGATATCAGTCCCCTAGGTCAACTTTCATGCGTTTCTCATTTAGGCTACTCAGAATCGCGACTCCCAATGCGCGGTTGAGCAGAGCTTTTACCTCAAGTCGCATGACCTCCTGGCAAGAGCGGATCAGGCAGATATTGTTATTTTGAATGGCGATCTAATAATGCTGCGGCAGACTAGTTTTCATCAAGAAGGAAGTTTATATACATAAGGATATGACATTCGCCACAGATCTCGTAAACTCCAATCTAAAAGTGCAATACCCTATACGATAACATTCGGTAGATAAAGTTTTTATGTATTGGGCACATTGCTTACAGAAGAGTTCCTTCCTGAGGCGTGTAAAAAACGTTAAAGATAGTGCGATCTGTTAGGACTAAGTGGCCTTTCTAATGACAGACGTTTGATGCCCAACATTATGCATCTATTCTCAGCATCATTGTTTCAACCCTTCCACCAGGCTGAATCATTATTTATGAGATACTGGTGCTAATACAAATGTTGCTTTTTTCAGGTTTTCCATCCAAACTGAACAGTTTTCGAGTCCATTTTGTACTACTCACCTGGCGCTTCAGCCTAATGTCGTACCTAGACTGATAAAATGATGCCAGATGACAGGGTTTACTAATGGTGCTGTGGTATTTCATGCCCCTTTCCAATCACTAGTTGATATGTGATTGCAAAGCTGTCAAATTAAATAATTGGGTTTACATTTTATCCCATGGGATAAGGATTGTTGTTGCCCGGATTTATTTTTGTAGCAGTATTTTCCATTTTAAAGATGCTCTGTAATTCAGGCTATTTTGTGGGGTCTGCAGTTTAGCTGAATATTTAGTTACACTCAGTATATCCTTCCCTTAGATGATAATTTTCTCTTGGAAGAAAAACTGTTCTGTTACGAGAAAACGTTTGTCTATGAAATCATTCACATTTTAGGTTTTGAGCGCATGATAGAGGACAGGCCTGTTTAGCACCGATTCTCGAGGTGATCTCATGTGCATATTAATTTTGTCTAGCCTTTAACATCGAATGCGTATTTAACCTTCCCTAAGTAATTGAATGAGGATGTTGGTACTCCGTGATTACTATTTATGATGGTTCAGATGAGATTGCCTTTATTTTCATTTTCTCAGGGTCATCATTTATTGACTTTAACTCTGATTATTGTATTGTTCAATTAAACAGTTAATAAATACAGTTCTGAATAATATTTGCTCATTCGCAGGGAAGAAATTAGCTACATTATTGCGTGTGTGGATACAAATGCAGATGGAAAAGTTGACTTCAAAGAATTCACCGAGCGTTTCTATAATCCCGCTGAAGATATCGGTTTCAATTTCGCATTGCTTTTGACAAATTTGTCCGAGCATGTACCATTTGATCCAAGGTAGGTGACAGTGAATCGAGATAGTCGGTTTCGTTTGTCAATAAATTTTGTATTGGTTAGTTGTCACGGTCAGTGGTGCAATTACATTCGAACCCGTTCTCTGTCTTCACTGTTTAAACCTATGGCACTATGCGGGACTCCAGACCTAAATTATTATTATTTTTTGCTTAGTCGCTCCGTATTCTTCTATTCGTTTTTCCTCTCTGACTAGACGGTTGTGCGGAATAGTAACCCTACAAAACCAGGGCACGGAATTGCGAAGTTCGTGGTTGAAAGAACTGAAGTTAACCGGATCATTATTATTGTTAGATCGGAATAATGTGTTTTATCAGCTCCCGTTTGCTGAGTGACTAAAAACACCAAGTTCACTTACCGGGAGCTAATGAACAGACATGTTTATAATCAGTCCCCGAGGTTCTTCGTGTGCACGATGTCCAATCAGCCATTTTGATTACCACAAAAAGTGCTGTAACATCAGTAGCATCATCGTCATCAACATCATCATCATCACCATCATCATCAATAACAACACCAGTTGATCATTTTCGTTGTGTAACACGTTTCAATATCTGATTCCAGACTAGAACGTCTCGTAGAAAAGGCACGCGGCGTGTTAGATGTATTCGAACCTCATTTGGGTCGCATTGAAATTACCGGATCGAACGGCCGAATCGAACGAGTCTACTTTGAGATCCGTCAACAGCACATCGATCAGTGGGAGGCTCCTCAGATTAAAGAATCCAAACGATCATTCCTGCACGCGGTTGTCGGGGAGAGCGGTGACAAAGAGAAGTTGGAATGCTTCGTGAACTTCTGTGAGGATACCATTTTCGAAATGCAACACGCACAGGAAATTAACGGGGACGAAGCTGACATGACGCTGAGCCGAGTAAGTTGTTCTACGTGTTGTCTTGACTGGCCCTGGCATATCGTGCCATGTACGGACCATGAATGTTGTCTGCTTGCTGCGTGCACGTGCGTGCGTGTCGACCTACACTGATCACTCCAATGACATTCCTCAAGTCGATAGACTCCGACTACGCTTGACGCTCGTTGGTTAGTCGATAGGTGATCGATGTTTAGCTCTGTTCTGTACTTTTAGATTTCATATTAGTCTTATCCGGTGCTGGTGACGGGATACATTTCTTCCCTACTACGGTGTTGTTATGTCAACATAACTGTATCTGACGATAAATAGTTCATATTCATGTCCGGTTTGAAGGAATCCTCGTGGATATAGTACTGTCTGGTTATTTCTGCTTTGTGAATATGAGCACACTACGCCTATTCATGATAAGCCTACTCAGGATAGCTTCATGGAATAAGTCTGAATGAAAACGAAGTTCTATAAGCTTCGCTTTGAGCAAAAATCTTTAACGTGCTTTTTTCGCTAGGACGAATCGTAGGTGGGTTTGTTAATATCTTTTTTAGAAACGTGACACATTGATACCATGTGGGTTATCCGGGATATCACAACCTAGCTGGGGACAACAATAACCTTACTACTCAGTTTTTAACTATGTTAGGTGACGTGAACAAGTGTGATGAACATTTGCAAACTAGGAGTACGAATGCACACATAAACAAGAGGTTTGAGTAATTCGTTACATCCCCCCCCCCCCCCCCCCATGTGGAATAGAGGACCCAGTAGGATAATCGGGACGATTGGGTGCAAAAAACGCTATTAAAACTTAAATTCTGTCTATTCACAAACGTTCGCAGATATCGTGCTATTACATCGGATTATCCTTGGAAATACGGCATGAACTGCGGGATACATGGTAATCTGATCCCTAAATAGCCATTTTGCTTTGCCGGAAAGCATTTGCGTATCTTAAGTTTGAGTGTTGCTTGTAGTTTTACGTCAGCTGCTCACTGATGACCGAAACTACAAGGAATAAAACCTAATCTGCGGTAAATTTCTCGGTTTCGATGGTTATTCCCTCTTGAGTGGATTTCAAGTAGAACTTCAACCAATCAGTGTAAATATTTTCTCCATTGGTTGGTCATGCTGCAGATACAAGCAATTTTTCACGATTGCTTTGAATTACCTCTGGGTCTGATCATGGTTGCTCGTGTTTCCTCTTGACTAGTTGGAGGTTCGGACAATTGTCGACTGTGTGCGGTTCGTGCGCTCATCTCCAACATCATTAACAACTACCATCATCATCTTTTTTAAATTTAGTTGTAGTATCGCGTATGGCTTCGCTCTTTAGAACTCTCCGCCAAAAAAGTTGTCCAACGGATAACGCAGTTACACGAACCAGTTTTGACTGCCAGTAGCTGGTAACGCATTGTGTCATTCTTTGCAGTTCATATTTCGCGGTTTCATTACCCAGTAAAACAATGATTCTTTATGAGTTTTATGAAAGTTCAACCTCGTCTCAGAGTGTATTGGTTTCCTTTCCCACCTGAAAATGCATGTAAAAATAAACGAGAAGTCGACTTCGTTAAAAAGTAGTAAAAAAATCAGTGAATCACTATATTGCTTTGTTTGCCCACCAGTCAGCAGTTTTAAGAGGTCATGTATGTTACTGCTGTACTACCCAAACCGTTCAAGCTGATATACAGGTTTAGAGGACCATCCGATTTTCAGAAATTGGAGACCAGGCTAAACTCGATAGCTCTTCCGAACTCTAATCGACGCATACAGCCGTTAAAAAATGGTTAAAATAAAGTAGTTTCTTTCCGTCCATTCCGTCTACCCGGTTTGATCTGATTTTTCTTTTACACCTGCCATTTTGGTTCCTTTTTGTAATGGCGGTGGTCAGACGGTGAACATCTTTGCATCCTGAGTTTGATTCTCGCCGCCACCACCGCTGTTGATCAGCTTTCCCAATTGACTGCGTCTAACTGACCTCACATTCCCTTCTTGAGATACGTTGCTAATGTCATGTGGAAAAATATTAGGAATCGAAATAAAACATCAGAGAATGACTGACCTGCGGTGTGTCCATCTTCAGATGGCCGCTTTCAACCGTTTCTTGGAAGTTACACACTTGGCATTTATTGGTCGTGCGTTTTCAACCCTACTCAACTGTGTTCGACCATCTTATCTGGCTTCCGGTTGGGTCAAATTGCGTCGTATGAGTTTCTCAGACCTGGTGATCGCATTCCTCGGACTTCAAGTTGGGATACTGATTTGTCTGGGCCGCTGTGTCTCGTTTACCGGCCGATTCATTTGGCAAATCGTTCTGACCATGGCCTCCGATCAAAATGCGAAACGTAAAACGCGTCAGTTGACCGTAACTGATGCGTATGGTCGACCAATATCTATAACACCGCCAGCACAAGTAAGTGAGCAGTGCGTGGGATTCTTTCTTGCATTCAGTAAAGGGGATCATAAACAAAACGGTGGTCAGACAAACAGACACGGGGAGTTCCCAATTTCACATACATCTGTAATGATCTGCATAAAATCAAGCGATTTTAATCCTCGTCTTTTTTCGAAGAGAGAGGGTGGTTAGGATGAACAATGTTAACTTTTTATGCAATGGTTTATAATATGGGTTCGACGTTCAGCTTATCTTTAAAAACCTAAATAGACACACAGTTATCTAGCTTCTTCATTTGAGTTTTGGAAGTGTTTTATCAGGTAGATTTCATATTCACCGAGTCCATACTGGGACTCGAACCCAACCGGCTTGTGAGTCAGGCTATCCGGACGGTCTTTCAACAACTTCCTTCACGCTATCGCCCCTAAATATCATAAGTGGATTCAGAGAAACTTGAATATAAACGTTATTCGTCGTTGTAAAGCAGTCCCTTTGTACAATCTGTGCAGAGGAAACGACTCAAAATAATAATACTGCAAACTTTACTCCTAGACAACTGTTCAAACCGTTAAGCTACTCTAAACAACAACAAGCAATACAGTAGTGGATGTGTTATATTACATAGGGCTTAAGATCCAGAAGAAGAAAGAATGGCTGAGAAGGTTGCAGATGTGAACTGAATTGTGTACAAATACTCACAGATTCCGTGGTTCAGCTCTATCTCTCTTTAGTGTTATCACAAATGGCTGTCGCTCGTGCTGCAGCACCCCCTTTGACTTCGGTCACGCACTGGTTCACATTAAACTGGCGTTCCAAACGCACGGTGGAACGATGGTTAGATTGTGATAAACATTCCGATTCGACTCGTCTATCCGTCTTCCAAAATGCGCCTAATGAAAAGCTAGATATGGCCCCACCTGATAACAATGATCAGCACTGGTCTCTTTTCAAGAATGTTTTGCGTTTCGATGTGCTAGTGAGTTGCGGCTTGTCACATCGTGCCGTATGACCGTGGATTTCTGCTGAATCTCTGCACCTTCTCGACGCAGGCCAGTCAGTCCAGGCTGGAAGTGAGTATAACGGAACACGGCTCGTAACGAGACGTGTTTTATTCAAGTCTACGCAGAGATCACGAAATCCGATGGTCGCGAGGTGCATTAGAAATGAAGCGTGCTGCTGCCTTGGGAAATTTTCGTAAGTTGTTTTATCTCATCCGAGCCACCGGTGGAAAATTACTAGGTGTGAGTGAAACGATCTGGGAAGCTGACGGTTCAACAATTCACAACCAACAGCGGCATCTCAGACGGTGGGTGTGGCATTTTCAGGCACAGTTTAGAGGATCTTCGATGCAAGCCTTTCCAATAGCTCTTCCTGCACACGTCCAGTGGTCCGCCTCGACAGATTCACTTACCAAGATGGAGATCCGAGGAAAATCTTTGCCTCGGGACGTCAGAATGCACCGGGTTCTGATGGTCTTCTCCAGCCCTTTTTAAATATGGTGGAGTACTGCTCGTTAGAGAACATCATGTTCTATTCCCCAAGGTTCGGAACTATGAGCAGGTTTCCTCCTTGGGGGAAGGGTTTGCACACTGACTGCGATAATCACAGGGGTATACGCTGCTTTTGCCTGTCATACTACCCAGGTTGTACCGGACGCGTGAACAGCAGACTCGCGAGGATCAGGACGGGTTCCGTGCTGGTCGAAAATGTACCGATCAAATATTCACACTCCGACAACTGCTACAGCATCGTCACACCTTCCAAAGATCAACGGTCACCGTGTTCCTAAACATTCACACGGCCTTAAACTCGCACTGTGGGAGTGTTCGTTGACGAGTGGAATACCTGAGAAGTATGTATCAATCCTTAAGGGTTTTGTCGTCGCACCTTAGGTCGCATTAAGACCTATGGCCAGCTTTCACCCTCCTTTGTCCTCTACAATGAAGTGCAGCAAGATTGCCCTAAATCCCCATTTGTCTTCAACTTTGCCACAGATGATGTTCTACCGAATGCCTTCTCTGGTCTTCCAAACATTGGATTTGAATTCCTCCCAGGAAACACAGTCTTCGACTTGGAATATGCTGATGATATCGCCTTGTGGAGTGATGGTACACAAGCAATACAACACGCTCTGTACCGCTTGGCCATTGAGGTATCCAAACACGGTAGACACTCTGCACCTCCCAAGTAAAAAGTATTTTCGCGTGACTGACCGGAACCTGTGTCTGCACTCATTCTTTGTGGTGATCAGCTTGAGTTGGTTGACAACTTTAATTACCCTGGGTGCTCGATAACAACTGGAGGTGATGTTAGGGAGGTCAGCTCACGGACAGGGATAACCAGAGCAGCTTTCGCAAACCTCTGACAACTGAAGTGTCGTTGTGACATCCGGCTCTCTTTTAAGGGACGGGTATACATTCCCACGATTTGTAGTGTTTTACACTACGGTTGCGAGACCTGTCCACTTCGCGTTGAGGATGCTCGGCGTCTTCATGTGTTCGACGATCTGTGTCTCCGAAGCATTGCTCGCGTCTGGTGAGAACATCGAGTGAGTAATTACGAGGTGCGTTGTAGTGTTAGGTACGAATAGTCACCTCCGATGGCTCGGTCATGTTTTGCGAATGCCTGTCCATCGTCTACCTTTCTGTGCTCTATTCGCACGCGCTGGGCAAGGCTGGAAGAAGCGACGCGGCAGTCAGGCCGTGGTTTGGCGTAGAGGTATGAAGAATCAAGCGCCTGCGCTGGTTTCTGTTGATGCTTCCCGCCCTCCTTGTTTAGGCCCAAGGAATGAGGCATGTCGTTAGTTAGAATCATTGGAGAACATGGCTCAGAATAGAATTCAGTGGCGCCAGTGTTGTGCGGTCTTTCTGTTGAAAGTCCTCGGTTTGTGATACGTCATTCTATACTAATTTTCGGATCACCATTGAGTACTCATGTCTGGACTTAGCTCTGCTGGACACGTCAGATTTACTAGTTCGGGTTTACAAGAATCATCACTCTAGTGACTAAAGAGATAGACGGCATGACAGAATGTTTTGACCTGGGTATTCTCGTATTTCACGATAGTGGCTCATCTGTTTGATGCACTCAACCGAATCCTTCATTTAATAGCTCCGCTAGTATTAATTTTCACATATGTTTTACTTGAAATTCAAGATGTCAGGACTGAACGAGATTCGGAGCTTACCGAGTAAACAATATGCCATATGTTGTGTTATGCGGCAACCCCGCCCCATCCGTCACAGCGATTCTGGGCCTGGGTTATTTGGTTCGCTTTCACATCTCAGATAATCAACAGCTTACAATAACGGCTCGATATAGATACGACGCTCCTGTGCCATCCATTTTCAGATCTGCGTGACTCGTACGGAGATTTGAATCGTCACCTCTAGTGGATTTTAAGGTCTATTCACGCTGTAGGTAAGCTGAAATGATCAAAACGTTAATCACAAAAATGGACGTGACTCCCTCATGATTTCAAGTTGCCTTTCAGCGGAAAGTATTATCAGGCGGATATGTAGCTGCTTTCAAACCCATTTAACTGATCTCTGAATGCAGCAGTTACTGATTGTTCAACTCTTCAGGTAGTCGTGTCTGGTTCGCTGGATTTGGTGCACAGGCCCAGCAGGTACGGCAGGAAGCAATGCGTTTACAACCGAGTCTCACATTTTCTGTTTTGACAAGTACACCATATACCTGATCAGTCCGTTTCCATGATCTCCATTATTAAGGACTTTTAACTGTTTGCCATTGTTTGTGACTGAGTTTTTCCCCATCCAAATAAATTTCTGTCTCTGATGAATGAATCTTTTATCCGTTACAATTTCGAATGCAAATTTTTCAAAAAATCTTTAAATGTACAAAAGGAGCAGCAATGGTGGTTACTGTCCGAAGAGCAACAACTCCTCCTGGAACGTGTTGATCCAAATGAGTTGGAAGCTATGGAAGAGGAATATATGCAACGAAAAGCAGCCGCAGCAGCCGCGTTGGCCTCCATGTCCATCGGATCTTCCTCTCGGGTGACACCTGGTTCAGCTGTCTCCACAACTGATGGGCCGGGTACGTGCCTTCACGTTTATTGAATACCCAGCCTGTAGTTGTATTTTTTAAACCACTTGTCAGACCATACACATACGTTTATAAATATACGCTGAATACCACTGTGTGCCAAATTGAACGGCTGCTTGTTGCCTGTTTAAGTGCATGGCTATTGCTATTCATAGCTCTGATGACTGTGTACGTCCGTTGAAGATGATTTTTCCTTTCACTAAAAAAACCTGTTTTTTATATTTTCAATTTGATAACAGATTTTGTGATTTAAGATAGTTTGCTTAACTAGCCTTTTTCAGATTGCCTATTTCTTAGTAAGACTGGAATTTGGGAAACTTTTGACACTCACGTTCATCTGTTGGATAAACTGTTGGAACATTTGAAGACGGATAAAAGTTATAGGTCACCAGAAATGCACGATCTTTCTTGCAGTGAATCAGTCGCACATGGTTTAGCTGTCAACCACGTTAGCATTAATGTTTGGGGTAACAATTTCCGGACTTTTACGATTGCATTGTACTGAGTCACATTCCTCCGACGGTACGAACCCACAAAGCGGGTAACTTGGTAGTTCAATCTTCGACGGTGGTGTTTTTATTCCGAAGTTATACGTGAGTACAGTATAGGGCGTTTGCCCGTCAACCCCGTGTTAGGGTATGCTCTGATTCGTGGCCGATAGTCTGCCAATTCGCGTTAGCGGTCAGCATATCAGAGCCTGTCCATAATCCGGATCAATGCTTAAGTCAGCGGATGCGCAAGCGACTGAGTAGAGCGGATCGATAAGACGTGAACGGATTCCCGTCATTCGGTAGTTGGTCATATCACCAATCGACCAACTAGAAGATAGCCCACTTGGCGCTAGTATAAACCAGTTTTTCGTTGCAGTGATTGGTGATAGTGTCTGTTTCTTCCTAATATAAACAATGTTCTGTGCCAATAAACTGTGATGATTCGAAGGCGGAGTAGTACTCTCGCTGGAGCCAGTGGAGTGGTTTAAAACATCGCGGGGTCTGATGCACTTGCAGGCTGTAATGACCGTGATATTTACAGTCCAGAAAGACGCAAGGCGTGGTAGCAGTCTGGGCGACTTTAAAATGCTATCTCCATTGGATCTCTAGAGGTCATTTTTGGAATCAGACAAACCTCTAGATATTAAATTTTCGAAAAGTCCAGCACTACTGACGGCCTATTTGAGACGTGATCTAATAAGAATAGATTTGGTCTTCAGATGATCAGTTCATCGCTGGAAAGGTTGTATCATAATACTGAAATCTAGAAAATGCGAACAAAAAGTGGACATTAAATTTGCTGAGGACAATATCACTGGTGTTCTCAAAAAGATGGCTCTAAATGCCACTTCATGAAACACGGTACTTAGTCGAGACGCTAAAATTCAACCAAGCTAGAAAGCGGCGGCCAAAGTGATAAAACTTGACTGTGCAGCTTTGTTCAAAAATACTCATGAAATACTCATTGGCCAGTACTTGTTGTTATGAATTATTCTGCTTGGTACCTCACTTACTCTTCTTTCAGTTCTTTGGTTATGCTTTTGTTCAAAGGGCTCTTTAATTGTTCCACCTGTTCCGTTGACCTCAGGTTCGCGAACTAGTACACAACTAAGAACCGCTGGACTAATTTCAGCTCCACCGGCGCAGACTGCGATACTGGAACCAGTTCAGCTGAAACCGATTGAACGCGAGGCCGAGAAGATGGAAGAAAAGACTACACAATTCAACACTCGTGGATATGTGATCTCTGTGTTTGCTAGCAATTTCTATCGGTTCAAGATCAGCGCTCTGATTCTGGCCTTTGTGATCAACTTCATACTGCTGCTCTTCAGGGTAAACCACATTCCTGCCCCCCCCCCCATTTTATACAACTAATCTATATGAATGAATGAAAACTTGTATATTCTGCTTGAAAGTTTGTTCAGATAGATGTAGATACCATATCAATGTAAAAATGCCTTTGTAACGGAATGCCTTCGTTGTACTTAGGCCCCTAAAATGAAGTTGTCCATCACAGCAGTTGATCGCTGCGCGGGAAATGGGTTGTCACCACCCAAAGCCAGTGAAGCAGGGGTGCTATATTATGTATTGTATTTTTTCAACGAACTAATAGAAGCCAGCCTGGTGTTTGAGTGTTTGCAATGACTGAATTGCCCGAAATGGAATCAGAAGATACACCAACTGGCACTGAAATATGTTGGTAACTTAGCATATAAAATACGACATTTATACAGGTATGGAACATGCAACGGAATGCATATGGACACAGGCATTGATCCATGAGCAATACGATTGATGGGCCCGAACTTGCCAAGCATTGTCAGGTGATGTGGAAGCAGATCATGCGCGCGAAACATGTGTGCTGCGATAATCCGTATCCATGGTTGGACTAAGATGAGTCCCACGCGCATGGAAGGTTTGTTTGTGTTCGAAAATGCATGGATGCTGATTGGAGTGTACATCGAACAAATGAACACTGACTGGTTCAAATGGGCTTTCGCGAATTACCCATGAATGCGACCGATTCATCACAGTATTCGATTCACATCCGTCCACCTCGGGTTCGAATCTCTGTGGAGTCTTGGTGGATGTGCACTACTGATGATTCCTGAAAAGGATGAAACAGCATTTTAGTGTTTCCACAGTTTTACAACGATGAGCTGAGCGTTGGTACTAAGTGATGAATTATATTATTCAAAATCAATAACAGTATTGATATTTAGCTGTTCGGGTTTTAACTGTAAGGTTAATATGTCGTCTGTTTCAATTTTTTCTTGGACGGTCGACCAATTAAGTCGCAGTAATGCAATGATTGCTCAACTAAATCAATCTTGGGCACTGTTAGCTACATGACATGCTTCGGTCTTCGTCCGCATCCGCGACAGCACACTTACGTTTGGTAAACAAACGACGCAGAGCACGCTCCACGACCGGTCCCCCCATTTTATTCGTCCCTCTCTCTCTTTGTTCTTCCAAAGTGGATATTTCTGAATTGTCTTGACACTTACTTTAAACAATTTGTCTGCCTTACCTTGATTTTTCTAATCACGAGTTCCAATTGATGTGATAAAATATCTCACTTTTTTGCTACGTCTTTTTCTCTATTGTTCCAATACCTTGTGCGTTACGAGTACTTTGCGATCCGACCCGATCACCCAGACCACAATCTCGGGGAATTTCGGCACCCACAATAGTGTCTGGCTAAAGCACCCTGCAGGCGCAACTAAATTAAGTCGAGGAATAGAAGCTCTAGCGTTACCTTCCATAATTGATCATCTTAGTCACCCGGGTGCTCAGTCGCGCAGTAGATCGCGCACACATCATTGATTTGCTATTAGATTCTGCTTCTCCCCCGTACTTCTTTATTCGCTCATCCTCTCTCTTAGGGATACTGGTTTGCATTGTTACATCTCACGTTCTCTCTGTGAACCCCATTTTGTCGCCTCGCCGTACATTCTAGTGCTATACATTCGCTGACTAGTGCGGTTTTCGTGATTCCCTGATAGGTTACTCCTTACATGATTCCTAAACGATTCCTCTAATTTGATTTTGACCGTAATCACAGTCATCCCCCAATTTTTTTCAGTACGTATTCTTCAGTCTTTCAATCCCTGGAAATGTCTTGCAACAGATTAGTTTACAAAAGCATATTTCCTTACCGTTGGCGTCAAAAAGGACATCTCCATGTTTCCTGGTTTCTATTTCCATCACTATCACGTACAAATATATTTGAGTCATCGTAGAGTATTAGGATAAACTCGTTATGTGTAAGGTCAACCAGTTAGCCTCTTAGCATTAGAAAGTTGTTCGTCTTGATAATTTGCATTAGCAGTTCCTCGTTAGCCGTCCTTTCTCCGTTCTTCACATTTTCAACGAGTTTGATACCGATTTAAAGCACTTATCTTTGACTCTAACTCTGATTCAACCTTAACTTTCCCTTCTCCAAATTTGCTCCTATTACAGGTCACTAGCTTCCCAGGAGTGCTCACCTATCTCTGCCTTCGCTAGACAATTCCGAATTCCTGGTGCCGATTGTATTTTCCCTAGTAAAATAAACAAATATGCATTTGAACTGGCACATTTCTCTTCATATTATTGTATCTTAACCTCTTTCTTCTGTCATCTACTCCCACTTTTGGCAGTTCGCTCATCTTCCCCATTTTCCAAGAGGGTTGAATTTCCCAACGTCTGCAAAAATTATCTCGTTCTCCTCCAGTTATTTCAAAGGTCAATGAATCCACTTCTGTTTGTTTTCTTACAAATCCAACAGGTACATTCAGCACAGCCCGGTGAAGGGGGAGGAAGTGTGGACGATGCTACCGGAGAGGTTATTCTGAATGCCGCCGGTGAAGCGATTCGTACTGTCGCAAATCTGGGTGGTTCTGGCACGGACTCAACCGATCAAGAGACACCTGAACCGGAAGAATGGATAACTCTGTCCGATTCGAACGCATATGTTGCCCCTTTGATTGCTTTTCTGGCGATTGTACATACGATGTTGTCGTTCAGCATGTTGGTGGCCTACTATTATCTCAAAGTAGGTTTCTTTATTTTTTATCATAATTTAGTAGGATCCCCGGCTAGCGATGATTCACATGAACTGTATACCTAGAAGTGTGAATGAATGTCAGTAGATCTAATGATAACCGTATTTTACATATTTCCTTAAGCTTGGGAGATCAATATCTAAGTCAGAAAGATAAGTGTTGGGATGCCCTTAAGACCAAAGGCTCGGAAACAGAGATGCTACCCAGGTTGCCATAGTCGACATGAGCCCTACCGACCTACAAAAGTGCAGTCAAACCATCAAGATGGCGTGCCAACACCTTATCACAGGCAAGACCGATCACCCAAAGTGAACACTCAGGTGATTTCCCTCAGCAACTGATGCACCGTTGACACGGGGACCTTCAGTGCAACAAAGGAATAAAATTTATCCGCGGCCTAACGAGTTACATTATATATATATATATATATATATATATATATATATATATAGTATTAAATCTGATTAATATCAGATTGCGGTTGACTTCCGTGTCTGCCTGCTTGAAGTCCCTGTGATAAGAACTCCCGAAAGGAGACAGACTACGTTGTATGTTATAACAATTGGGTCTCAAGTTCAAACCATTTATTTCTAAAAACGAATCTAACCGCAAGGCGACGGTTGTGATTGAATGAAGACCGACTTTCTTGGATCCATAACTCATCCACCAGTTGCACAAAAAGATATGTTGATTCGAATTAAAATTCTCTGTCTATAAAATGAGGATACTGCATGTTATCTAACGTTCAAGCCGTTGATCTGAAATGTGTGCTTGGGTCCATTTATCAGTCATATCTATCTTATGTGCATTGTCCGATTCAATCAGTCCGTTCAGTTCAGTTCTTTCCACCATCAACCTCGCACTTCTGTACTCTGGTTTCGATTATTACTTCATAACATCGTCGAGTTGAGAGCAAAATAAATAAAAGCATAAAGAGAAAAGCAGCTGGAAATCAAGTAATAAGCAGAAATCGCAAGGACAAAAAAATAACCCGAATGCAACTACACCACTGGCCGCAACACGTAGCTATAGTATTTAATATCTCCAACCACCTGGTGAGCGGGTCCCGTGGACCTCAGTCCGTAAGTCTTACACATCCCACTAGGAAAAAACTATTAGTCAAGATTTTCATACCTTCCTTTCACTACCTGTCCTGAAAAAAGCGTACGCCAAGGATGTCTGTAGGTGGGCATGCGTACCACATGTTCCAGCCATCTTAACCTGTTTAGATTCAGTACATGTTCTAGTGACTGACTTCTGGTTCCAAACACCCTTCGCCAGACCTCATCGTTGATGATATGGTGCTCCCACCATATTTTAGCATTACTGTTTAAATATCAATGCCGAAACACCGACAATCTTCGCTTATCTTCTACCCGTAATGGGCATGTTTCTCGGCCATATGAAAGGACGGATCTAACCGTCGAAGTGTACACTCGACCCTAGGTTTAAATCAGTACGCATACAATCGCAGAAAGTCACTATGTGGTATGCTGACAAGAATTTTTCCTATTAAGTCAAACCAGTTGTAATCGCTATTTTATTGTGTATTCAGTCAGTGGGAAAGCAGGTCATTTGTTCTCGAATACATAGATTTACATCCCGTTTCTTCAGCATATTCATTAATCCTTTCTAGCAATGGCGAGCGAAGGAACGATCACTGGAGTATGCCTCACTGTATGTTACAACACAACGATCCGGTTAATGAACTCAAGTGGTATGTTATCTTTACAATAGAGAGCAATCTAGGCCGGGCTAACTTGAGAGTTTTTACAAAGAAACCTTGTGATATGCCCTGATCTATCTGAAAGGTCCTTTTATCTGCTAACGACGACTCGCGGTTGTCCTTACTATCCATTCACTTTGACACAATAGTTCCGATTTATCTTATACCATCCCCTACTGAAAAGGTTCCCTTGGTCATTTTCAAACGAGAGAAAGAGATATCTCGTATGCTCGAGTTCGAAGGAATGTGGATATCCCAACAACCGGCAGAGGATAACCTGCGAGCACACTGGGACAAATTGGCTCTCTCAACACCGTCGTTCCCGCAAATGTATTGGGGCAAATTTGTCAAAAAGAAGGTCCGAAACAAATATTCGGTACAGTATGACTATGATGAGATCACACGGTTACTGGGTATGGACAAACCTATTCCGGATGCAACAGAATCACACAATTTCCTCATTAGCCTGTGAGTATATTGACCAATTTCCTGATGACATCTTTTTGCTCTACCGAGCTTGTCATCATGTTTCTGCTTTATATTGTCGCTTGTTTCAGTAGCACCTTTGGTCAACTTGGTCTTGTATTTCACTGGCCTAAACCGCACCGTGAAGACTACTAACATATTCAAACAGAGACATGCACCTGTCTAATGAGCTGATGTGAACCGCGACACGATGGCAAGAAGCCCAAGCAAAACCGGTGATGTTGTAACGTGGGCCTAGGGATTATTCGTCAGCGGAACGGGCATGCGTCTGTGGTACAAGGATACAATACTGAGTGAGAATCTGCAACCGTCGGTGCTCAAATGGTTATCATCGCGGACTACGAACAATAACGATCCGGCTTTGGTTCCGCCACCGCTGGTCATTCGCCCATCTGGCCGCGGTCCCCTTCGTGAAACGTAGTTTGTCGTAGAATGAATAAGGGATGTTAATAGAGAATATATAACTATGACCCTGAGAGGTGGAACAGAGAACCACGTAAGGTCCTAATAGGTTTGGTGACAGTGGGACTCTGTCTCCCAACAAACTTGGCCGGTGCAGGAGATGGGCTCCAGACACTGCCTGGTCAGAGATATGTGGCCAGCAAAACAATTCCGATGACAATCCATTTCGGTTGAATTCCAGTTTTACTACTGAAACAATTGTCAGTAGTCAAAGATCAGATAACCGCCGTGGATTAGGGGACGAATTCAATGGAGTGTACACGTGGTCGGATAGTCAATGATATCATTGTGTATTATGTTTTTCCGCCACGAGCGTCTTCCACGCGGATAAACAGATGTGCCGAGATTTCCATACTGTCGTAAGGCTTGTGGTTTTTGTGAATTTGTTTACTACTTTAATTCAGTGCACTAAACACGGGAACCAACTGACACGTCAATGACAATCCAACACCTCATCCCCAGTTAACTGAGTTCCACCTTCGTTGATTGTTAAGCCAGACACAGCAGTTGTCATCCTCCTCCTTTCACCTCAGTTTCATTTCGTATTTCCTCTTCGGTTCCATGATTCTACTCTATGAGATGTATGGATTTTAATCATTTGGAATGCATCACGGGGGCGAATGGTGTGGAATGAGAGCAATAAAATACATCACTTCGATTTGCACTGCGCTAGAAATAAGCCAGAATTTTAGTATTTGACGTCAAATATCATTTTTCCATTCTATGTGAACCTTTTTTCTAACTAACCTAATTACTACTTCTGTAGATTTGGACGTTAGACCAGTTCTCCTGGAATACCTTCACAAAAGCCGATCGAGGTATTTTAACAAGGAAGTGACGGAGCATCGATGTTTTCCTTCGAATAAAAAACGACACACACACACACGCCACTGAAGTATCGTTGAAGTCGAATAAAAATACGTATCCAGCCTAGCCATTCTGACCATAAACTGCTAAACAGTTCTGTTAAGTCTGTTAGGTCCATATTTCATTAGAATGGCCTGCAAGCAGTCTGGATTCCTCACTAATGGATCTTGCATTTTTCAAGTTGCTGCGCTTGCGCCCTTTTCCCACACCGAAATTATCAACTTCCCGCTTGGCTCCTCTGGAACTGTAACGAACTATGCTGATTTCGTAATTATTTGTAATACCGTATCAACCGAAGAGGAATAAGCAGCCTATCTGATAATGTTCAAAACACTGTCAGTTATTCTGAACAGAGTGATCTTCCCCTCAACCGTTCCAAGTCCTCTGAATTTATCTTCACGCCATCTCGACCATCTTCCTCGAATAAGCGGTATACTCCGGGTCCAATTCGATTTCACGGAGTTGAATCTATTAAGTACCTCGGAGTGACGTTAAGCGCTGATATTCTTATGTTGTCAGTTGAGTGCGTGAATTGTGCAGACTTATCTTTGAAATTCGATAGTCCAGGCAGTTCTGCATGATAGGTATCAGCATTCACCATCTCCCGTGACACCGACAGTGCTATAACTACGTGGACACGAAATTGTCATTTGCTGTCACCATGGTTACCAATCTTCCTGTTCTTTCTTCTATTACCTAATTTAAATGCCTATAAAATGTGCTGTATTTAGCCGTATGTGAAGCACCGAAAATAATCCCGTTCTCTACTGAGTGTTCTGATTCCTCAACCGGGTATTTTTAATTAATTGTGCATTAAAACTACGCTTCATTTTTTTCCTTTATTTCTCAACGCATTTTACAAAACTTACGCTGTTTCCTCCTCTTAATATTTTCCATGTCATCAATGTAGCATTCGAGGTATTCATGCAGTTAGTTGTATGTCTTCCAAACCGTTTTTGAACTCATCAGCAAGATATTTCGAATGCACGTTAGTGCCTGTGGAAAACATGGTGACTTCACTTGAATTTTCTTACGCTTCACTTGAAGTGAGAACGGAAAATCCCACAGAACACATTGAGAACAAAACAGCATGGCGAACAACCTCGTTTTCAGTTGTTCGTACTCATACCAATACATAACATTAAATATGACTCAAAATAACAAAAGAGAATGATCATCCAAATCTGTCTGTGCACGTGTGTGTGTGTGTGTGTGTGTGTGTGTGTGTGTGTGTGTGTGTGTGCATGGGAAATTGATCACAGTGAAGAATGTTCGAGTGGTTGCTCACGTGTTCGGGAACAAGAAGTGGGCCATGAAAGTTTAAGTGGTTGCACAAATTGTTTCTGAACGCCATGGGGGGATTGCAGAGACGGATACTCACGGCTTTCGACTGTGGCTAAGATGCGACACTTGACAATTCTTGATTGTTTTCCCCGGACTTAGTAAATGATGCGGAAAGCGTTTATCACCTCCACCGAGTGGTTTGACTCAACAAGGTGAGAACACACAGCACTCGTAGTTGTCCTAGTTGCTCCAGTGTTCAACCAAGCCGAGTGGTGTTCACGAACACGTTCGGATAAGCGCCTGGTCGTGTGGCCAGCGTACCTGGTCCCACAGGAACAGGTGAATGAATACACACAAAAAGATGTTGCAGAATTTGGCACTTCAGTCGAAAACACGCCATCAGTTTGGGCCTGAACATGATTTGTAATTATGCAGCGTAGAATGTTCTGCTGACTGCTCCTGTTAGTTTTCGTTGAATAACTTCAGTTTCCGTATCTCCTTTGTATGGTAAACGGACAAAACGGGCTTCTTTTGGACTACTGTCTGTCTGAGAGCCTGTCTTCATTTTGTTGCATCGTCTTGTCAATGTACCGTTCAGGATAGCAGTTTTTTGGGAAAAGCAATCCTCAGAAAACGGTGTTTATTTCCTGTTGTATCTTCCGTGCAGATTTTCCTTGCTCTATTAACCAGGCAACGTACTAGATTTCTCTTCACTTTGAGTGGTACGAAATTGTGACCGTTCCAAGTTGCTTTCATGTGCACTGACTACTGAACGGAACCATCATTTCGACGGCTTACACAAACATCTAAGTACGGTAGACTGTTTTCCTTTTCTTGTTCCAAAGTGAATCGAACATTTGGATGGTCTGTGTTAAATCTGTTAAGTAGTATATTTGCCACCCCGTGCTTCTGACGATATGTTTCACCGTTGAACAGAAACTGGATATTATGAGTGCAGATACAGTAACTGTTTCAGTTCATCCAACGGGATGCCCGGATCGATACTGTTCTCCTGCATGTATTCACATAGATAGTTGATTGTTTCGGCGATCGGGACATTGGTGAATAGTGAGTTAACGTCTAGCGAGATCATTTGCTTGCCTTCTAAGTCTAGGTTTCTCATAGTCTCTATAAAATGAAGTGTGTCTCGTAGGCTGTGTCTGGAAATCATGACTCTTACTGGTTCTAACAATGTAGCTAGCCACTTCGCTACTGCGTGATACGGCGAGTTGCATACATCCAAAGTCGGTCTCAGGGGAACGCCTTCTTTTGTACCTTCGGTAGGCTGTACAACCTATGAATCGCCGTCCCAGTTGGTCGTATCCTTTCAAAAGTTACCGCATCGATCATACCTTTCTGTTTCAATGATTTCACTCTCGTGGAAACTGACTTTTCTATCGGAATCGTCTTGTCCTTTCCAGTTGGGGTCTTGCAAACTTGGAAACATCATTCAATATCGTCTTCATCTTCTCTATATAATTCGATTTATTATGGATTACAATACCCGCTCCTTTATCTGGTCTTGACAACATTATTTCTCTGTTAGCCTGCAATTCTTCGAGACGGTTCAGGTTCTCTAACGTTAATAATCCTTTCGTCGAAGGTCTATTTCCACGATATTGATAACACGCTTTCACAGTTGTGAATTTGAGCTTCTCTAACTCCTGTGAGGAGCATGGAACGAGACGGGATAGTTGATGAAATAGGCTCTCAGATTCAACCTCCATATCCAGTTGTTTAGTTTTATTAATTGCACAGCAAAATGTTGGTCCTAGCGACAGCACCTCAAGTAATGTCTTATCCAGACTTACAGACGACAAGTTTTGGGAAAATCTTTTCGGATCTGAAGGGAATTCACCAGTCGGTTTGCTCGGGTTGACGCGTTTTCGTAGTTTGGCACATGCCTGCTCGACTTGCCTGTCAACAATCGACTGAACATAAGCAACGAACTTATTCTTTTCTTCTGGAGTCAGCTCGTCCAGCACTTCACACTACTTCTCAAAATGGCGCTCCACTTCTGGCACACGACTTGATATGGTATCTCTCTCGCTAGGGCTTGGCAACGTAAAGACGCAGTGGTGGTGTTAATCCGATTTCTCCTCAGAATAGTTTGATATTGTTTGGGATATTCTGAATTAGATATGCACTCATCAACAAATTGAACACACTTTGTTATGCCAAGCCACTCGGTGGAGGTGATAAACGCTTTCCGCATCATTTACTAAGTCCGGGGAAAACAATCAAGAATTGTCAAGTGTCGCATCTTAGCCACAGTCGAAAGCCGTGAGTATCCGTCTCTGCAATCCCCCCATGGCGTTCAGAAACAATTTGTGCAACCACTTAAACTTTCATGGCCCACTTCTTGTTCCCGAACACGTGAGCAACCACTCGAACATTCTTCACTGTGATCAATTTCCCATGCACACACACACACACACACACACACACACACACACACACACACACACGTGCACAGACAGATTTGGATGATCATTCTCTTTTGTTATTTTGAGTCATATTTAATGTTATGTATTGGTATGAGTACGAACAACTGAAAACGAGGTTGTTCGCCATGCTGTTTTGTTCTCGAAGTGAGAACGGCCTAACTTCAAATTAAAACGATGTAGTGTCGTTTATCCTGTCATGATGCTGTTTTCACTCCTCTTCCCTAAGAGGAACAATGAGCTGTCCTAAAACAGTCACCCCCGTGCAGCAACATAAGATGGTCCAAGGAGCCTCCAGTGTTAGGGTGCCGAATCCCACGTTTCGCAGCCGTCCTGTCTTCACCGTGTTCCGTTAGCCCGACAACCGCGCGATGCAGTCGAGGTAATAGGTACTGAACCATTCCACACATCTGATGTTACTCACTCGCGCAGTGGTGACATGTTAGCTGGGTTCAACCGGCTATGTCTGGATATCTCACCAGTCCGTGTGTTGGTGCCGTTTGCACGCTCACGTAGACCCAGAAACATTCATTACATTTTCGCTTCTGCCTCAAATTCGCTAAGACGGAATAACAGCTGCTATTCAAGCCTAACAACGGCCTCAGTTATCACGTGACACTGTGGTGAGCCACTTTCCACCGCAGTGAGCCACCGGGACCAGATTCGCATCGGCTGATCGTGACGCCAACCTATTAAAGCAGGTAAACCCAATAAAATTCAGGTTTGTTGAAGCACCATGTAAGCTAGGTCTGTCACTTGGCAAGCCCCTGTGGTTGCATCGTGATTTCGGCAACCACTACAATAGCAACGAAACCGTATACACGTGTCTGCATGTGCGTTGACTACAACACACGGACCGGTGGGCTACTCTAGGGACAGCCTACTGAACCCAGCTTACATGTTCACCACAGCGCAAGTGAGTATCATCCGTTGTGTAGAATGGTTTAGAATCGATTAACTCGGCTGCATCGCTAATGCTAGTGTGGTTGTCGGGTTAACGGGGCAGGGTGAAGACAGGACGGCCGCGAAATGCGGGTTGTGACACGCTAATATCGAAGGCATTGTGGCTTATCTACTATCCCCAAACGGGGTGGCGATTTGAGAGCTGTCTGCTGTCCGTCTTAGGGTAGAGGAATGAAAACAGCACCGCGCCAGGATACACGTAACTATATCCATTTGACTGCAGGTTGAGCCGTTGTTAAATCAAGTGCATCATACGTAAATCCACGTGAAGCCAGTTAAAAAACGGTTTGGAAGATGTACGATTGATTATATGAATGTGTAGACATTTATTAAAATTCGACATGGAAATTCGGCTCACCATATCAAGAAACTCCATTAACCTGGTTTGGTCCATATCGGATGCTATCTATCACAATTCTTTATCTTGTATTTTCCAAACAGTTCGTTTGTTTCCCATGCTCTTAGGTCACCAGTTTCCACTCCAACCGCCTCCCCTCGCTTCCACGCCCGCGTGATAACTTGTTTGTTCAATCCTATTGCGTCACGCAGTTTTAGCCTTGTTTCTATGACAGGTGTCGATTGACTTCAATTTTCATGGCTCCAATGAATATCTTATCTGTTCGATCCTATCGCTTACGTAACCTTTCTCCCCGGTTTTGGAATGACCCATTGGTATCTTTATCTTTGACCCGCTCTGTTCTTACTCCATAATTGCCTGGGTTACTTGACGAGGCCCAAATGTTTGGACGTAATTGCCTTTCGCTCTCTCTCTACCTTATCTGTGAGAATGACTGGACTTGGCCATCCTTCCATGATCATGCACCTTTTCACCACGTGTGCGTGTTCCCTCGGCGCATTATTTCTCTTCTGACCGCTGATTGGCCAGAGTGCTATCCGTAAATAAGGGCTTTCTTTGTTACCCACTTGGCTCGCTCCATGCATCGCCGTCTCGAGCGTTTCCCGTTATTGTTGCCTGGGCGTTTTAAAGCCTTTATTGAGTGCCATGGTTTTGCGGTCGGTTTGCCCACAATTTGAGGTATGTTACTGCTAATTTTTGATAATGTATCCTATAGTACACATAGTAAAGTGAGCTTGTGTTCTTTGCCATGGAACTCGGGTTCCATTTTTCTGCGAGTCACTCAGTTACGGGACGATAATCCTGTACAAATTCCTTGAACTGAAACTACAATCCCGCTTTGATAGTACAGAAAATGATGCGGGGGAGAAACAGAGTGCGTTTGGTAGAACACACTCAGAAACAAGGGAAGATACAAATGTAGATTTAACGCAGAGTTGTCTGAGTTATCGAGGTTGAAGGATAAGACAACACTATTGTTGAAGTAAGAAGATCAGTGTTAAACGTCATTCCGAGGTATTTAGGAGATTGAACTGTTTTATTGAATGGTGCGTGGAGTATATTCATCACTCCATCCAGAACACTTGGAACGGTTGAGGGAAAAATCACTCTGTTCAGAATAACTGACAGTGTTTTGGAGATTATCAGATAGGCTGTTCGTTTCTCTTCGGATGATACAGCATGATAAGTATTTGCGACCTTATCATGCTACATTACAGTTCCGGAGGAGCCGTACGAGATGTGGCTGATGTAAGTGTGGGGAAAAGAGCGAAAGCACGGCAACTTGAAAAGAACGAAAGTTATTAATGAGGAGACTAGACGACTTAGCGGTAAATCTAGTTTGAGATACGTCCCGAATAGTGGTTCGTATGTCATGCCAATAAACTAAGTTAGCATCCGAAGGAATGAGGCCTGTAGAACCCGTGATCTTGGGATGAAGTTAAAGATTGAAGAATGGTCATTAAATGCGTAGCTAACAGATTTAATAGAGTTGTTTAGCAATTTATGGTTACAACGAACTGGATAGGATACATCACATCATTCTATTTGTGTTACTTCCGTGACGTGCGTATGTTATTTTTTATTCAGAGGAGAGCTCGGATGCTTTCGCACTTCCATGTTAAAATACTTCGGTCGACTGTTTAGTGATACATCTTTTTCTCATAAAGAATGCCTACGAAGAATTGGTTTATCGTCAAAAGCTGGAGACGTTATAAGTAGGTCCGTTGGAAAAATGTTTCAAATCGAACGACAATAAGGTAATTCCAGTAAAATTTTGCAGTTCTGGTTAACTTTTTTTGGCGCAATGCAAAACGAAGCGACGTGATTTATTACTCTCATTACACATCCATCATCCTTATAATGTCATCTATTTAATTGGAAAGTCATTCATTCCGTAGAGCGAAACCATGAAATCGAATTGGAAATACCAAATAAAACTGCAGGTTAATGGATGAAGACAACAACAGCAAATTTTGGTATAACAGTCGGCGAAAAAGGAAATCAGTCAGTTGCGGATGAACTACTGTGTTGCCATATGACCCATCAGATGGCAACCGAGAACAATGCAGTCCGTAGCGAATTGATTTAATGTAGAATACATATGCACAGAACGCCATAAGTCACCAAAACGATATGGACATATCGGTACACTTGTTTATCTACCTGGAAGACGTTCGCGGCAGTCAAATAAGTAAGCAACAGTGTCATTGATCCCCCGTTCGCAGACACACTCCATCGGATTTCCCCCTAGTCTATGACCGTTAGTGGAATTTCGACTACAGACGAGTAGTAAAAATGAGATTCGACTGAACTCGACCGAAATCGACTGTCATCGGAATTCTTTTGCAGGCCACCACTGACTTGATATTTAGGAATGAAACCGCGCGGTCTGGATAGAACAGATAGTTTTGAGCAAAGTCGACCAGAATCATTACCTCTTTTATGGGTAACCAAATGCAGTACGGCTGTGGGATATCACTTACTGATCCGTCACAGTTCCAGGTTCTTTGACGGCGGACGGGTCTTTGGCTTTGCCTCGCCAAATGTGGTCGTTAAGTGTATCCGCAACAGCATCAGTTGGAAAAGTCCTTCTACCTAATAACTCATGACCATATTGGCTTCATAGAAGTATTGGAGCACAAAGTTGATGTTCACGTATGTTGTTGCTGTGGTCAAAACATTTTCAAATCAAACAAGTCGGCCATGACTGTCTTTCATCGGAGTCCGTCCAAGTTTTCTAGTGCAATTGGGCATCAACACCAGTAAGACTTTGAGCACTTGATAATTGGAAATTTATTGATTACCTTTCTTATGCTGATACACTTCTACCATAAACTTATGCTAAACCAAGTCGTGATTGTGACGAAGATGTTCCCCAAAATGACAGTTAAGCACTATATTGCATTTTTAGAACTGATATTCACGGTTATTAAGATGGTGGTGATGATTGTTATCCCAAATTCGGTAGGCAGATCATGGAGCATATGCGTATTCAGCACAAACGTACGGCCAACGCGAGTACAGGCATGACAGCAGAAACGCCAGCCAGTAAGTACACGAACCAGAGTCATATGCTGGTGAAAGCGGATCAGGCCACTCGAGGCCTGGGATGGGGCATGACTAGCGTCAACCATGTATGCGTGTCTACGTGCATGCGTCCGTGTATTCATGTGATGTGGATCAGTGGGTCACAGTGAGCGTGTGTGCGTGTGCACGTGCGTACGTGCGTGCATGCGTGCGTGCAAGACTGTCTGACTGCGCAAATGACAACTTGAACCGAACACAACATAAGAACGCGTCATGGAATCAAATCTAGGGACAGCTCAGTTATTTCCGCATTCGAAATTGAGCGGCAGTTACAAGGTCAGAACTCCGGTACCAATACGCATTAGCTAGCGACGAAAGCCACCCCAACATCCCAGACTATTTCACGTTGGGAATGTCACCCCATTAATTAGGGCTGACTTCATAGTGTTCCGTGCATGAGACATGGGATGTTCATGTCTGATTGTTTTAGAGAACCAGACCAGATGGCCTGGTGGTTAGGTGTTCGACTCAATCATTCGCCTCATGGGGCGATGCTGATGGTTCCCACCAAAGATAAGCAGCTGCACAGATCTTCCACTGTTTTCCGCGGTGAGTTGATCGGTGATATTGCATGATGAATCATACCATAAATAGTAAACTAAATCTACTACTATTCACATTTGCCCAGATAAACTTCTCACTTTTGTTCCTTATGTTCACAAATTCTGTTTATTTGTTTTACTCTCTGTCATTTCTTTTCAACAGGTTTACTGGAATTGACTTACAATATCTGATTTGGAAGTGGGGTGTGGTGTTCACAGATATTGTGAGTGTTTTACAAGCTTATTTTGACTTCAATACACTACGTTACACTGCATTAGTATACACTATACTACGGTACACGGTACTTCACTTTGCTGCAACGCACTTTTGTGAGCGGTAAAGATTCCGAATGATATGCCTTTAGTATCCTGGGTACTTAACTCCTTTCTAAAATGGTTTTTATTTCAACAAGTTTAAAATGAGGTTGATCGAATGTGAACTTACCACCATTTCCTAAGAGAGGTTGAAAATTGAGAGCCTAAATAGTCCAAGTTAGAATGAAGTGTAATAAAATTACACTGACTGCTTTAAACAATTTACACTCGACTAAATGATGTTGCAAAATTGGAACCCACGCAGAGCACAATAGTGCTAGATTATTGGTTGAAAAGGTTGAACTAATCGAACACCAAGAAAGGTACCTCATTTGTTGGATGCCTCAAGCTAACGTTCGACCGATACACCGTCAGTTATCCAATAGCTAGAACATCACTCATTCAGACACGGCATGTACGCCGACTTTGCGTCTCGGTTACCGCTGCCTACCCTACTGTCTGTTGTCTTTTTTCCCCGTGAACTGTCACGTGACTGTACGCATCGCAGTCAGTCTAGGGGAGAACGCTAAGCCTTGATTCCAAGCCAACCACGGGCGGCTTATGAGGCGTACAAAAATATGCGCACCGGCATCTGTGGTGAACGGATGTACTGGGCACCCGGGATGTTTAGTTTCATCTGAATATCGTATGAACCGAATAATCAGTCACCGGCTTCCAGGGGGTTGGGAGACCGTCATACTACTACCTTGTAGGTAAATATATAATATATAACGTATAATGTATAATATATATATATATATATATATATATATATATATATATATATATATATATATATATATATATATATATATAGGGAGATCGCACAGCCTTCACAGCACTGACTTCTATTCTGGGCCATGTCCTTCAGCGTTTCCAACCAACGGAAATCCTCGTCCCTTGGACCCCAATAAAGAGGGCGGGAAGCATCAACAGAAACCAGCGCAGGCGCTTGATTCTTCATACCTCTACGCCAAACCACGGCCTGACTACCGCGTCGCTTCTTCCAGCCTTGCCCAGCGCGTGCGAATAGAGCACAGAAAGGTAGACGATGGACAGGCATTCGCAAAACATGACCGAGCCATCGGAGGTGACTATTCGTACCTAACACTACAACGCACCTCGTAATTACTCACTCGATGTTCTCACCAGACGCGAGCAATGCTTCGGAGACACAGATCGTCGAACACATGAAGACGCCGAGCATCCTCAACGCGAAGTGGACAGGTCTCGCAACCGTAGTGTAAAACACTACAAATCGTGGGAATGTATACCCGTCCCTTAAAAGAGAGCCGGATGTCACAACGACACTTCAGTTGTCAGAGGTTTGCGAAAGCTGCTCTGGTTATCCCTGTCCGTGAGCTGACCTCCCTAACATCACCTCCAGTTGTTATCGAGCACCCAGGGTAATTAAAGTTGTCAACCAACTCAAGCTGATCACCACAAAGAATGAGTGCAGACACAGGTTCCGGTCAGTCACGCGAAAATACTTTTTACTTGGGAGGTGCAGAGTGTCTACCGTGTTTGGATACCTCAATGGCCAAGCGGTACAGAGCGTGTTGTATTGCTTGTGTACCATCACTCCACAAGGCGATATCATCAGCATATTCCAAGTCGAAGACTGTGTTTCCTGGGAGGAATTCAAATCCAATGTTTGGAAGACCAGAGAAGGCATTCGGTAGAACATCATCTGTGGCAAAGTTGAAGACAAATGGGGATTTAGGGCAATCTTGCTGCACTTCATTGTAGAGGACAAAGGAGGGTGAAAGCTGGCCATAGGTCTTAATGCGACCTAAGGTGCGACGACAAAACCCTTAAGGATTGATACATACTTCTCAGGTATTCCACTCGTCAACGAACACTCCCACAGTGCGAGTTTAAGGCCGTGTGAATGTTTAGGAACACGGTGACCGTTGATCTTTGGAAGGTGTGACGATGCTGTAGCAGTTGTCGGAGTGTGAATATTTGATCGGTACATTTTCGACCGGCACGGAACCCGTCCTGATCCTCGCGAGTCTGCTGTTCACGCGTCCGGTACAACCTGAGAAGTATGCTTTGTAGGTTTGACGTTCTGGCCAAAGACTCTCGGTGGAACCCCTAAGTCAGTCCTTTACTTCGATTTTGGTAACTGGGTAATATGCAGCCCACATGCAGACATTAAATGTTCTACACATGTACGGTCATTCGTTCTTGTGGTTGACTTTATTCACTAACTCAAGCTATGCCAGATCTGACGGAGGTACTGGCTGTCGGACAAAACCAACTACTTATTATCACACACTCTTTTTCATCCACTCTTTTACGCACAACGGTAATAATACTCTTCCTTATACTCTTGGGATGTCATCGATAGAGACGCAGCGCATGCAAATGAGACTCCTCCTTCACTTGTGTGCAGCTTATCAGAACTACTACTGAGGCCACATGTGCCACTGTAGCTTTCACCCTGATGCAAATAGGCCAACAAGTGGCTTTAGCGCGCACACGAGACACTGGCTGTCGACGTCTGCTACATATCCGAGACCTGCATCCAAGACTCTGCCATCGTAGTCCGTCTGAATTCACCCTCAGGACACGCTTTTGCTGTGCGCTTATCAGGAGACGCAGAGGCTTCTGACTCTGGTCATGCAGGAGTAGGAATCGCTTTGAGCAGCAGTGCTGAGTCTGCTCCACGCGACGATCCCAGTCAACAGCAGATTATGTGCGATTCGCTTAGAGGGTTCGTTCAAAGCTAACAAAAGCCGCCACGGCAGTCGTTGTCTGTTTTGTTGTCTCTCCTTACGCCCCTAACGGCTGCAGTTCGGATACAGTCAAAGATTTATTCTACCAGCAGCTTCATGAACTTCTTGTAAAGGCCTCTCATAGGGATGTGGTTATACTGGATGGAGATCTGAGCTTCCAGATTGGCCACCTAGGTCCAGACGAGCGAATGCTTGGATGTCAAGGCGGGAATTATGAATATACTAGATAGATAGGGAGTGGACCTACACCGGAGGGAAAAGTAAAGAACGCCCTAATAGCCAGCACACGGAATGCAGTCTAACTATACAAACACACATTGATCAATCATTCTGATTCGACAGAAAGTGACAACACGATGGCCACTGTTCACGGTTCGGTGCCATGCTCCTCAGTGTCTCCAGCCAACTGGTTGACGGATTTTTTGGACCCCAACTATGAAGGAGTGGGGTACCTACGTTTTCCTAAGATAGTTGTACATTTTCTCATTCCTCGTTGCCAAGTCATCTGTTGACCTCCATGTGGTTTCTTCCATTACCTAAGAGGAACGGAGAACAGGACACTGTACGGTAGACGCATGTCTGCCATACGTAACACATGCCCTAATCAACGAAGCCTACTAAGCTGTATACGCTGTGACAAAACGTTCTCTGAATTAGTATCCAGTGCGCGCTTTCTGATCTCATTATTGCTTACTTGGTCATTCCAACCAATCCTAGCGATACTATGCGAACATCGGTGGTCGAAAACCTGAAGACGACGAATATCTTCCTCATGCAAACCCCAAATCTCGCAACTATACAACAGAACTGAACCCACTGCGTTACGATACACACGGCCTTCCAACTTCAGTGAGATAACAGGTCGCCCTTTACAAGTGCTTCAGTCCGCCGTACGCCGCTCAAGCCTTGTATATGCGCGTGTTCACCTCTACTACTGTGCTCCCATCCGTCGTCACACTGCTTCCGAGGTAACCGAAGCGGTCAACAATGGTTAGTTCCTCCCCATCGAGCATCAAGCTCGGAATCGTTGATATTCAGTCTTGCAACATCACTTCACACTTCGAAGGTGCAAAGCGCCTGCCGAATGGAACTACAGCTCTTGCGAGTCTATCTAGTGCACGTTGAGCATGTTCCGTGGATTCGAACAAGCAGACAAGGTCGTCCGCGTAATCTAGGTCACACAGCTTTTCCCGATTTCCTAGGTTGACGCCCACATTTTGGAGACTTCGCAGTGCATTCTCCATTATCTCGTTCATGACAAAGTTGAAACAGGAATGGAGACATAGGACATCTCTGTCGAACATTGCTGTTCGTTTCGAGCCGATTGGATAGTTTACCGTGAACCCTTATGCGGCCAGAAGTATGAGAATACAATGATCTCAGTAAGTTCACGAACTGCTGGGGCATACCTTTTCGATGTACAGCATTGAACAGTGCTGTTCGATCAACTGATTCGAAGGCGCCTTTCAAGTGTGAGAAAACCATTATTGTCGGTCGGCGATGCATGTGACACGTTTCAAGAAGTTGGCGAAGAGTAAAAATCTGGTCGATGCACCCTCGACTTGGGTGGAATCCGGAGTGCGCCGTCATTGGATAGATGTAAACTAGATTTTCCAGACCTCGGTCCGGGAGAGACATCAGAATGATCTTGTTGCTCAGCTAAGTAGCCACACACGATGATTTTTTAGACCACTGGCAACACATTCAAGATGCTATAAAAGTAGCGGGTACCACATCTTGTGTTTTAGTCTCGTGGTATGCAACTCCGCACAGGATCTTATCGGCTTCTCTGGAATTACTAGACGGTCGCTGGAATAAACCTGCCGGAAGCGAAAATCACAATGCCTACACCCAGCTACGAAGAAGCATGATCACAAGTTTACGCGGAGACCTAGAGACTCAGTGGTCTGAACGCGCGGCCAAAATTGAACTAGCTGCTGCCACTGGCAATGCTCGGCAACGTTTCCAACTCATCCGATCCACGGGGCCTTGAGTGACCAAGATAATCTACGAGGTAAACGGCCAACCAGTCCACTAGCTTTCATCGCACATGGATCAATAGGCAATACACTTTGAGGAGCAGTTTAATTAGCCTTCAGCGCCAGCGCCTTCATTTAGTAGTCTGTTTGAACCAATTCATTTTCCATGGACGGTCTGTACTGTCCCATCCACCCACCGAAGAATAAGCCGGTCAGGCGGTGCACTTCATGAGGCACAATAAAACCCCCGGTCCTCTTCAGATATGGTGGCATACCCCTCTCCAAAGCGCTTATCAGTCTCTTCACTCATATTTAACTCCACGAATGCACTCCACAAATTTGGAACTGTGCTTCCACCATCCCTATTTACAAGAAAGAGTATTAAGACATCTGTTCCAGTCATCGAGGTATAACTTTGGTCTCAGTCGCGTCAAAGCTGTTAGTCTCAGTAATCCTCCATGGATTGTTCCCAGTGCGAGAATAACAGGTCGGGTTTTCGTCCCAACCGCTGGTGCATCGACCAGATTTTCACCATCCGTCAGATACTTGGGCTCCATCAAACATCGTAGAGCAGCGGTAATCATATTCTTGGATATTCTTTGATAGAATGTCCCTCTGGGACTGTCTCAGACAGGGAGTGCCTGACAAGTATGTCAAAATCATCCAAACGCTATACCATCAGATTTCAGGCTGCGTACCAGCATATGGCTCATCGGCACCTTACTATCCAGTTGGAAGCAGCATGTGTCAAGGTTGCCCACTATCATCCTTCCTGTTCAATTTAGTAATCGACGACATTCTAAAAGAGGCACAAATAAGTCAAACGAACGAAGACGTTGAACTCTTACCTGGTAACAGATTTTTAGACTTAGGCTATTCAGGTGATATCGCGTTGGCTTGCGACGATGCTACTGTGGCATACCGCATTCTAATTAACCTCACGTCATCCGTATTGCGGTACGGAATGTTTTTTAACCTCCAAATGTAAAGTGTTTCTACAAGACTGGCGGGAGTCGATCCCTGCACTTGCTGTGGGTACTGATCGGTTAGGAATTGTCGAAAACTTTGTTCATTTAGGAAGCTGTATAATAGACGGGTTGGGATCGACGTGAACAACCGAATAGCGAAGGCTCAGGTGACATTCTGCGATTTGCGGCATCAGTGGAGACGGTGTGACAGATCCCTCCGATTGAAAGGTAGGGTGTGCAATGCTGTTATATGTAGTGTGCTCCTATACGCCTGTGAGACGTGGCCCGTTCGAGCGGCCGATATCGATTGGTTGTCCGCTTTCGATCATCCATGCCCGTGGAGTATCTGGCGAGCTCGCTGGCAACAGCGAATAAGCAATTCCATATTTCGAACGCGCATCTACTGAACCAGGATGCCGCGTACTCAATTAGTGCTACAGTATCACTCCATCGACTTCTTTGGATGAGGTATATGCTACGTATGTTACCTCATCGATTTCTCCGTCGTGCTCTTTTTGCTGAGCCTAAAACTGGCTGGAAATGATAACGTGGAGTCCAAGCCATGATATGGCACTGGTCCATCAATGTGTTGACTTCAGTACTTGCCTTTGTCGGTTATTTACGATTGCATGGCTGGGGACTTCGAGATCCACTACACAGCCGGCTGAAAACTTTGTCGGTTATGGTTCAAATTCATGCTCAGTTGCGGTTATGTTGACATCTTGTGTTCGAACTCCAGATAAATTTCCCCTTTGATTCTTCACGTTCATCTTCTGTTTCATGTTTATGCATGGCATCACGCCTTTGTACTTTGCATCGGGTTATTGGTGAATATATATATATATATATATATATATATATATATATATATATATATATATATGGATAAAATACAGTTTTCTGCCTATAGTTAGGTCTCCTTTAATGTTATTTTTGCGTACATGTTCATAATTGTCTTTCAATGTCGCATGAGCAACTGAACGGCTTCAGACGTTATGCGTTGTTCAAGGGAGATGCCTAGGAATCTGAGTGCATTTCGCACCAGGTCGTTGACTCAGGCTCACATATGGGCCTATTCAACGTGATCTTAACGTTAGGTGGTCATTTTATGTGGTCCATACTGCTCATACTTCACCAATACACCTTGACCTGGTGCAAGAAAGTGAGGAGGCACATTTCGATATGTTGATCATGGTCAATGAGTTACTGTATCACGGCATTGTAAGTTTGGAGTATGGTTCATAAATAGCCAGCGCAACTGTTGAGCCACTGGCTTTAACCGCTTCTACAGGAAAACAAAAGTGTCTTTCGCATCAGCTAAATGGAGAGTCACACTGTCAAAATATTTAGAATTTTGAGAAGGTCTGAACTGCACAGTATGCTTATTCATATCAATTGCAAAGAAATAAGTGCAATCTGACCGGTGCTGCTTCATTGCTTTTTTCAGTTACAGCCACATCCCTCGGGTTTTATGCTTGTTTTATTGCGGCATTAAAAATACCCCACATTTATTTCTTATACGGATTTTTTCTTACCTATTGGTTTGGATGAGATGGCTTGAGCAGTTCGCCTGATTCGTAGACGGGTCATTTTTGGTTTGATATTATTGATGATTTTTCGTTTTCGCACAAAAGCAAATGCTCCTCATTTTGAATTCGAGAGAGAACGTATGACTTTCAGACTAATTTATTCCATTGGTTATTCAAAGTTTGTAGGACATGCAATCATCTCATTCTCTCCGTCTCTGTCCATCCCCTTTCCATTCCCTACTCGTGGTCACCCAGTCATTCCTCTATCTGGCCGTCTATTTTGCTGCGTCATTTTTCGGGAATTTCAACTATTTCTTTTATGCGTGTCACTTATTGGACGTCGCCGTGTCATTCAAAACACTGAACACGATTATTCAATCGGTCACGCATAACGGGAAGCAGGTGAGTGATTAAAACACCTTGGTGCAACCTAAATCTCCATCTGTACATCCGAAAGAGGTGACCTTTGTGGCAGAATTTCTCTGTCCCCATTTTTAAACCTAGTGAGTCATTTTGGCTCTGTCCCCACTAATTTCTGGCGGAAATGGTTTTCTCAACACATCAAACATGCACTTTTGTTGTTTTGAAAACAAATTTGTAATGAATCACTCGGCTTCACCTGTGGGGGCGCGGAGGATTTCATCCTTTAATTTTTCCCAAACCTGTCAAAAGTAGGGGTCAATCACCCGGTGTTTCATTTTTCCTCGGCTTTGAAATGATTTTCCGTACATATCCAGTTAAAAATTGGAGTGGTTTAGAAAAGTGGTGCACATGGTACACAATCATCTGCCGCGTCGGAGTCTGTCCACAATTGCCGCGGTCGTGTGAAACCAATAAACTCACAATCATTAGGTGATGAGGCATAGAATTTACTTAAAGAAGATTGGCTGGGACCCAAAAGGTTTCCCTGTGACGGAAGTAACCAAATCCAGTATTAATCAGGTTGACAGTTCCTGCCAAGAAAGACAGCTTGAATGAGTGCGCATCTGGTCAGATTGTGCAGACACCTGAGGACGTCGAGGCTCGCAGCTTACTACTTTTATGCTTGTTGGTGGGCAAATTCATCGTACTAGTCACAGCTGTACACTTCTCGCTAGCAAGAGCTGCCCTGAAACCCCTCTGTCTGTATTGGCCATGTTACTTTTCCCAATTAGGTTGTACTGACACAAATCACCGTGTCAGAATGGTTATTGTTCAAAATGGAACCATCTACCAAATATTTACTCATCTGACACCACTAAGTGGGTCGACATCTTAGACTTGCAGGTTCACTCCTTATTCGTGAACCTTGAAAAAAGCGACGATCCACTAATGGGGTTATACGATGACGACTTTGTTGGTCATATTGACGATGATGAGGATGATGATGCTGATGCAATCCCAACTCTATATGTTAACTTATTTGCAGTATACCAGTCATTTTGGAAGAATAATTTCTCACCCGTTGTCTTTATTTCTTATAACGTGTATGGGTTGGTAAATGGACCTTAGTGGCTACCTCACGCATGATTCGCTTGTAACATGCGCTTTCGCGCAAGGTTATTTTTCCTTCTGGTATACATCTTTGCTATAGAAATCAAGTAGCTAAGTAAAACAGCACAGAACAACACAAATTAAAGTGATATATCCGCTTCCATATGAGATTAGTCATGTCCATCTAATGGCGCGAAATTTTAGGATGGACACAGACGGCTTTTGGTACAGTCATCATACCGTGGATGAATTTCGTCCACACACTCTCGGTTATCACCCAAGTGATTGAATGCTTCCTTTCTTTGTCGCTCTGTCCCGTTGTTTTCTGCCCATTCAGTTAGTCTTGACCGTGATGCTTACGTCAATTGTGATCTATCTGTACACGGTGATCGCGTTCAACTTCTTCCGCCGATTCTATGTAAAAGACAACGACGGTGTCTTGGATGCGAAGTGTAATGACATGAAAACGGTGGGTTCAGTACCACGAACTTTTGCTAATTCATTCCCGGACAAATGAGCTGATTCTTGTTTGATAGGAAAACTGTGGAGTATCTCCTCATTGAATTGACCCTAGAGCCTGCCTCTCGGTACCGCTTATACTGTACCGGCTGAGCTTCGGAAGTTTTCTGCTATGATTCGTTTTAATCATTCATTCATTCCAAATTATTTGAATAATATTATTCCCGTCCACTTTAAGTCCAGTTTCTCCGGAAAAATCCAAGTCAGATCCACTTGCTGATAATTCGAATGCAATTAGGGTCACAATCTGAGTCAGGATAATTCGCAGCGATTTAATGAATATCATCACAGTTCTCGGTAAGACGATCGCCAGCTAATAATGCTCAGCAGTTTTCGTCCTGGCTTAAACAAAACTTTCTGCGTGGTTAGCTACAAAACTAACGCCCTATCAATTCTCTTTTCCCTACAAAATACGACGTGTAAACCGTCTTCAACTTGACAGCTTCAGTAGTAAGATATTGAATCATTTATAGTATGATTTACACTGTAGTATCAGTATTCTACTCAACCATTTGTGGAGTGCTGTACATTCTGTACATTGTTGGGGAATATTTACGCGAAGAATTCATGCAGATCGACTTCGTTGATTGATTGCGCTAGGTACAAAAGTCACTGACCGGACCGAGCTTTAAAAATAGTTTTCATGGCAGAGCGTGGGTGGAACCATATGAAGATGAACGGATTGTGTGAATATACATGTTCATATAACTATTTCTAGGGAAATTTGTTGCACTAGTTGCACGGTTCGTACCGTGCTTCTCTCGTAACTATTTTGATGCACGTTTGCGTGCTTTCCTCGCCTCTGTTCATCTGTTTTCAGTGCTTCATTTTCCACTTACACGCGGGGCTTCGAGCGGGTGGTGGAATTGGTGATGAGATTGAAGCCCCGGATGGTGACGAATGGGAGAACTTTCGCATACTTTTTGATATGACGTTCTTCTTTTTTGTCATTATCATCCTGTTGGCTATCATTCAAGGTTTGTGAATTTTTCTGATTGAATTTTTCAGACAAATTGTGTATTGGGAAACCATCACGAACACAAAAATTTTCGGGGGGAGGGATTGATCCCCGGTTTCACGATAACTGTTACGCAGACAGCCGGAGTTCTCGATACATAGAAAACAAAAATCGAGTGATAAGTTTAGCGGATGTCATCGATTCTCAGATTAGATATCTGAACGGCTCGTGTTACACGAACGAAAATCTGCCAAAAGTTCCCGTTTGCACCAGATTGAATGAGTTCGGGTCAAAACATAATCATGTTTTTGTACGTGTATGCGCCCGATGAAAGCCTGCATCGGTCCTCTGAAATACTTTGTCTCTACGTAGTTAACCAGAATTCGTGATGCGGGCCTATTCACCATCAGTGTAGCATCCCGCATATGGTCTTACAGATCCAGCTACCATTCCTCCCACACGCACACTCTCGTAATGAGACGCGCTGACCTAGACAGTCACCAGGTCGTACGGTCGAGGTAATTTCGAAAGGTGAACGTAATTTGGTGGTATGCATGATCGCTGACGATCAGGTGCACTGACTCGACAACGGTAGGCGTAAATGTCGCGTAGTCACAATCACAAGACAGATTCAAATACATCTCAAGGTCGCTGACCATGTAGGTTGGGTCTCAGACGCACAGAGGTATGCAGCTGTCATACATGTGGATATGTGTGAATGCATCCATGTCTGTCTCTAGCGTCGGATCGATGATATACAGGTGTTAGTAGGCACGCCAAGTCACCATGACCTTCATGTAGTTATTAGACCCGGTCGAGACAAAGACAATTGCACACTCGTTTGATCGACTGGGTGTCAGAAACTCCCATCACCAAAGTACGCAATGCAGTGTTACAATACAGAGACCATTTTTAGTATCACAAATCGACCTGTTTTTAATATGGATCACCGCAGTTTTGATATCTCTCCGTAATTGTCATTAACTCCCCCCTATCTTGAAAACGGAGTTGACTAGGTGCTTCCTAGCTAATGCTGCAGACGATAGACGCCGGTTGCCACCGCCGGCTGAGATAATCAAGATTTAGTGGCGTAATAGTGGATAAGTAATAATACGCTAAGTCCACGGATAACGAATCAGAATAGGAAACATTTCATCCTTTATCTGTTGGTGTTTTGCTATCCTGTTTGATAAATTGCTGTTCTTGATGCAACCACTCGTATCTGCCGATTCTCCTAATTCCACCTCCCACGTGCTGTACATATCCACAACCCTGTAATAGGTCTCATCATTGACGCTTTCGGTGACCTGCGTGATCAGTTGGAGCAGGTTAAAGAAGATTTAGAATCCAAATGCTTCATCTGTGGAATTGGCAAAGAGTATTTTGATAAAATTCCACACGGATTTGAGCAGCATGTGGAAAAGGAGCATAACTTTGCCAATTATATGTGAGTCATCTCTGACATGCACTATTCCTGTTGCATTTTTGATTCTGATTTATATGTTGGTGATTTTTTGAACTGGAGAAAAAAAGACCAGGAGGTGCATATGTCTGCAGTGGAACTGTGATAGCACAACAACGTGTGACGGATAATGCTAATAATGTGATCAGATGTGATGCTGTTGACTAACATAAATATAGACTTTTCAATTTGTTCAACCCGGCAATGCGGCTGCAATGTGGCAAATAAGTACTTGTCCAGTTTGACGATTCCATGTTTTGCATGGTATGCTAAAGTACCATAGTGCGCATCACTGGGGATCTCTGACGCTAACGGTGATAAAAAGTTCCTTTTGAGTAGGATTCATGATGGGAAATCAAATACGACAATGCATGCGAACGGCGTTCTTCATGCATGAATTATTTGATGTTAGTATATTGTTATTATTATTATTATTATTATTATTATTATTATTATTATTATTATTATTATTATTATCTTCCTTATTCATATTGTTTCTAACGCCTTTGCTTTCTCAACACTTTCAGGTACTTTTTGATGCACATCATCAATAAACCAGACACAGAGTACACCGGTCAGGTATGTCTTATGCGATGTTTTTTGGTCCACATTTGGGTTGAGCAATAAACTTTCTCGCTTGCTTTGCGAGATGTTCGGTGTTGGTAAATGCTTTAGTCCGATCGTTCAAATATATGCTTTACCGTTGGCTGATCCGAGTGCACAAGAAATCCTCAAGAGGATACAGAAGACGAGCGACTAGCGTCTCTTGAACATGTCATTTATTTAGTCTTGAAACTATGTATCCACAAAATTCCCTCAGTTGACTGAACAGAGAAGAATCGCGTCAATAGTCAGATGCAGAAGTGTTAGTTCATCTATTGTGGCGCGAAATCTGCATCGATACGACCGGTACACGAGAAGGAAACCACAACAGAAGCAAATCCAAAGACAGCCGCGGTCACGTTTGGTCAGCCGAACACCGAAACTGTGTGTACTAGCTCAAGTTAACGGAAACGTTACGCTTTAAGAGTTCAGTGAAGCGCATGCAACCGAATGAAAGTAGGGATGGTCGAAGTCAAGCAGCAGAGCAGATGGCAGATTAGACACATCCGAAATGGTGCTGAAAGACGTTCATTTTCTCCGAACGATCGGTCTCACTACAGGGACAACACTATCCCGAGAATAATGCCACGTCTGATAGATTGCGAGCTGTAGCTATATGGTTCATAGACTGTTCGTAAATTCTAGCTGCACTAAGGTCAGACATAAATTATCATGCGCTTCTCTCTCTCTGCATGTGTGTACATGAGGGGGATAAGAACTGAAATATGACAAATATGGCGGAGATTCTGGCACTTCCTTCACTTTTCTAGAAATTGTCACTTATACATGACATGGTGGGTAGAAACATCAGTGTAAACATGCTTGTAGAATAAATGAGTCAACGCACGCGCTGACTTCAACAGTTCTGATCCTAACCCGCAGTTTCGAATTCCAATTTTATTCAGTAAAAGTATTTTCTGTTATAGCAGTTCGGCTACCCAATAATTACTCCATCACACTTCACGATGCGACGACATCAGGCCTGCCTCTGTTACACTCATACACGCAACTTATGCTGGTTGAATGTTTATTTTCATTCACCCACTCTTTTGGTCTCACTTCATAAACATCTCAGCTTTATGAATTCAATAAAAAACAACCGGTTCAGTTTAGTTCAGTTTATTCATCCATTGACCTCGAACTTTTGTGTTCTGGTTTCGGTTGCGATGCCACAGCATTGTCGAGTTGAAGGAAAAATGAATAACAGCATAAAATAAAGAGAAAACGGAAAACACAGTACTAACCGCAAATCGCAAAGACAAATAAAGAGCTCGAAAGCAACTGCGCCACTGGCCACCACATCTAGCCATATCGCTCAATATTTCCAACCATCTAAGAAGCGAGTCTCTTGGAGCCCACCTCGGAAGTCTAACATAACCCACCTAACTAGGTCCACTGGTTAGGATTTTCTTATTTTTGTGCCATGTCATGGACTGATCACTTCCACCTGCCTTCCAACGAATACCTGAATCGGAGAACAGCGTACGTTGAAGAAGTCTATCAGTTGTTAGTCGTAAGAAATGTTTTAATCACTTTAGTCTTTTTAGATTTAGTACTTGTTCCAGCGGCTGACCTCAGATTTCCAACAGCCTACGCCTAACCTCAGCATTGCTGATACGGTGTTCCCACCATGTTCGAACAATACTACAGGAACATCGATGCTTGAAAACCGACAGTCCCCGCCTATTTTTTCACCCTTAACCACCATGTTCCTCAGCCGCATGAGAGAACAGATCTAACCACCGTAGTGTACACTCAACCCTTGGTAGCCAACCGTACTTTGCGCCGGTGCCACAAATGACTGGGATTGATAGGAGCCAAATGCACCTTGTGTATACGCGACGGCACTTCATCCGAAATCTGACCATCTGATGAGATGTAACTGCCCAGGTAATAAAATTCATCGAATTCAGCTAAGGTATCCACTAGCAATACAAGGTTTGGTGTTCGGTCAACCCAGTCCTGCAGCAGCATTTTACACTTTAAAGGTGCAAAAGGAATCCCAAACATTGCTACACTGTTGTTCAGGCTATTTAGAAAAAGCTTGTAACTTACCTGGATCTTCATTCAGAAGAATAATTCGGTCCACGTATTAGAAGTCAGTCAGGAACATCACTTCTCTTGGTGAACTCAGGTGAAACATCGTCGTAAGCAGGAATTCGACTTCAGCTGTTCGCCTAAAGGGATTGCAAAAGAGAAATAAACAGTTGTTCGCTTGAGTATGTGTTCCCCAGCAAAATTTTCTAATGGTTGAAATAAGTTAGGTTGTCAGATTTGGAACAGTTTTTTCTGAATTATTGGTTTGCCAGGCAATGAAAGTTTAATCAGATACCTTGCATTTTCTTTTATCCCCACGTTTAGGAGACCTATGTGTGGGAGTTGTATCAACAGCGCTCCTGGGATTTCTTCCCCATCGGTGACTGCTTCCGAAAACAGTATGAAGAAGAATTGCAACCCAAATAACGAACTAGAACCGATTTATAATCTCCTGACTAGCCACTCACTAGTCAATCGCGTCAATGCTTTCGTTGTTCTTATCAATGTGAAAGAACACTTTTTCTTTTATTGGACTGAAACCCTTTGAGTGCAACATTGATTACACACAATCCTTTCCCCTAGGTATCAGGTGTCTTGAAGAGCAACGATTTATCACGGCCTTCTAGAGCAAATATAAGCGTTGCTGAATTCGTCAATTTCCCCGCATTTCTCCTGTGCATCGACCAAGCAATACCTCTGTCCCCAATTATCTCATTCTCACCACTAGTGTAACAACTTCTTTTGTTTCATTCTCATTGCCCAGAAGTGTTATTACTGATCCTTTTGCTCATTGCTTAGTTTCAGAAAGTTTGTTTATCCCATTTCTCTGTCTCTGCAATTCATCGACCAATAAATAGGGCTATCCTCCTAAGTACCGCTTGTCGAGATCAGTAACAATTTTCTGCCCCATTCGGATCTCCATGGGTTTCGTCATTCGTTACTTTTTCTCGCACGTTTCCGCGATGCCACTTTTCGACCCACCTTAGTTTGATTGTTTGTTATCTCTATCACTTTGATGTCTACGAGCGTGCGTGTGCTTTATCGAAGTTTTATTTAACTCATTCGTAAACAAGTTATTATTTCTCTAGATTTCAGTGGTGAAATTAGCGGAAGAAGGAGGCAGTTTTTCCGAGCTTATTCATCAGTCTATATCCTTCCGGACCATTATCCTAAACTTGGTGAGGATAAGCTTTCGAAATACAGTTAACATTCTATGAAAGGTTGAATGAGTGGTATATCAACCTCGTGACTTAGTGCTCTAGTTTCGGCTCTAATCCCGGGAAGACATGAGTCGACGCGGTTCTCACGGACTACCACCACATTTGCCGGCTGAAGTTATCCTATTTGATTTGTTACGTCCTAGGCTAAGCACATCGGCTTCTCTTCATACCTCTCGGTCAGCAAAGTCAAGCACTATACAGAAGATTTCTGCACAAAGATATAGGTAACGCATGTTATGACTTAAGCAGTCAACTCATTAAATGCTTGACCTGATGCTTCTCGTCCAAAGTTTAGTCAGCACTTTTGATCTGGCGTTTCCGTTAGATTCGCGTTGGTGGTCGTGCGGCGCGCTCACCGTCTGAGCATTGCCCCTTAATATGCGACCGCAATGATGCACGTGGACTCGACCGTGTCGGAGCCAGAACTAAGAGCCTCAGTAACTGAGCTGTGATCGCGGGTCGATCGATAACAAGAATGGCAAGTAGCAGCAGGCCTCTTGGTCGGCTCACGTTCCAGGGGGGAGAAGTGGTCTGGGTAGATGAAGTCACATCGCGGTCTCGGTATAACTACAAGGATAACAGTGAGAAACGCAAGCAGCAGTGCGGTTTCAATAATGCAAATATATTCGAATTTCAGCAAGTCTTTACATTTACTGCCGCCTGTGATTCCAAATGCTAGATCATTACATTAGTTAACAAAATTCAAGGTGGGTACATTCATCCGATAGTTCATGCAAAGTAGATAAGCCCATCTCGTTAAAAGTCATCGACCCACGCGATTATTAGACTTCACTTTGGCTGGATGTTTGACTGAGATACGTATGTGGTGCTGCATGCAACATAGACGGGGATTGGTCAGCTGTTGCAGAATCAAGTATGAAACGGTCTATTCTTGGATAAACTCTCGCAGTGGTCGGTAGATTCCCGGGTGGAAAACCGAACGAAGCAAAATCCTCTCGGCATTCGAAGTTGACAAAATTGTGGGATGGCACAACAATTAATCTCGATGAAATAAGAATACGGATACACGCATGATACACAGTGTCGTGTCTTTCCTCAAACTGTTCGAGCTTCATCATTGAACTTAAAGAGGACATAACCAAACAGATAACCAATGAATGTTTTTCGAAAATTCAAGCTTCCTTCGCACATTCAGTGCGGTTGGGTTTCTATTAATTTTCAGTACTGAAGATGGAGTGCAGGAATTAGTGTCCTGTTAGAAACTTGATACATGGAGTGATTCACAATTTCCCATTTCACCAGAACATCGCCCATAAAGAAATGGCCACCCTCCAAAGGATATTTCGTGAAGTGAATGTGAATTACATGAGTACAGAAAGCATATTAGATCACAATCTCTGGTCTTATAAATACAGAGCAGCCAAAGAGATTGGTTTGCACAATGTATCCAGAATCATTTCTCTGCATCATCACAAAGTACACACTACATTCACGGTAATTGTTTATACAATCAAGAAGAACGAACATTAAGGGGAAAAACTGTGAACAGCTAATGCTACCGAGCCGGAGCTAAATGGATGGACCATTCACGCTGCTTATACAGATCGGGGATTTGACTGGGAACGACCAGTGCTTCTGCGTAAGTGAGCAGTCGTCCGTCATTGTTAGAATATGATCCCAGATGCGTCGTGTGAATTGACGCTATGCTTCTTCTACCGAAGGTGTTGCGCGATCGACGATTCGGGACATTTTCGTTCCTTTGGTGACGTCACTGGTAAGAGGTTGTTAATCATTGTTTTCTGTCACCCCATCGGGATCAGTTCGGCTATTCTATGGCGTAACTGCCTCTCGAAACCCCGATCTATGTAAGCAATGTGAATAATTTATCTCTCTTCCTTAATAACAAACATTCGTTAAATGTTCGCAATTTCATCCCTAATGTTCGTTTTTCTTGATTATATGGACAGTTGCCATGACAGCAGTGTATACTTACTCATAAATATGGGGGAAGGGGATAAAACTTACACCATCAATACCACTAGAGAAGAGCTTAAGAGCTGACTTGTCACCACTTATTCCTTTACTCAGTGTTCTCTGTCATGACAAGAGTAATCAAACTTTTCTCCGTGTGCCGTAAATCATCGAAGCCAACTTCTGCATCGTATTTCGGAAGGAAGATCACTTAACCACTGAGTTGTGTTGCTGATGGGGTCACATTTGCACCATGATCACCACGAGACTAGGTCCACCAAAGATAGTCTGTCAAAAGACCTGAATGTATTCTTTGATCCAAATTGATTTCCATCAACCTATTATGGAAAAATGTATGAAAACACAATAAGTTCTCGTACTGTCTGCAAGTTGCCCCAAAAGGGTATGTATGATAGGAGAACACTGATGACAACTGCAAAGCGCGTACAGAGTGAGAGTGAATAATTGTGGATTGCAGACTGATTGACATTTTACAGTTTTTGAAGATTAGCGTTCCTGGTAAGCCACATGAAAATACAGATCGTTGAAGGTGCGCTTCTTTGTTGCTAACAGCTTTAATTTTCTAAATATGATTAAGAAATACAGTAATGGGGGAGTTTTACACCTGCGAGGTAGTTCTATCTCTGAACCAAAAGTAGGTGCGAATAAGCATGCTAATTAGTTTGATCGATTAGCCCATGATGCGTTTTGAGTTAGGGGATTGACCACTATAGCTGAAATGCTTATGAGATTAATTTATGAATGCACGAGGGACGATCGTTAAGACGAATGTGTACCGCATCTAGCTTCGTTCCGTGGATACCGATTCGTCTGTTTTCGTAAAACTGTGATAGAGTTAGCATGTGCAGCTGTGCCGTCAATTGCGCTTTGATTCCAGTATTCTGTATCCCCGGCTACCAGGTAGACCAACATGACCAGTTTATAAGCTAGCTCATATCCGCAGAAATACAGAGCTGTCGGTACCTTTGAGCGATTATTTAAGAATTAATAACTGCGATTTTAATGCTATAGTTATCAAATTCCGATGTCGTCGTTCTTCGTTTCATGGAATCAGTTTAGCGGCGTTTTTCCTGCAGACATGAGTGAGAGTGAACATTTGACTACTATAATCGTTATCAATAGCCAAAATAGGAATTAAAAACTCCCCGAGTGAAACCGGAACCGTTGAACAGATTACATTGGCTGCGCCACCAAACGCATGTCTGAACACGTTTTTCAGTGCCTTCCGGCTTGTCTAACCAGATAGGCGATCGGAATGATTGTCAGCCTTGTGTGGTAATGCCACACTGAGACTAACCATTTGTTGAATATAGCTGGTGTACTCTGCCCTATCTACAGGGTTCCAAGTCTGCAAGCAACACTACACTTAAAGGTCTTATCCCGAACGCAGTGTAGGCAGCAGACGTTTATCCCTATGTAGTCCTCCAACACGCACTCGAAATCAGTTTATGTAGGCTCCTAAGCTCCTGTACCTTTGCCCGTTGCCAGAGAACATCATGGGACAACTGACCAGAATAAGCAGTGTGCACATTCACACTCATTTCCCATTCACGGGAAAATCTGGACCAACTCCGATCATCCCGTCACCTTAATTCTTAATCCCTCTTCATATTGTTCATATATAATGAGATATATTGACATGTTTTTGACTCCCCAAAATGAGCTGGCTCGGCACTTTGCGTTGCTCAAAACGTTTTAAGTCGCTTTGTATCTAGATGCATGATTTTTTTACTCATGGGTGCAGTGAAAGGGGAGCACTTAATAGCCACGTAGGGTAGCTTCATTACCGGGGCTTGGCCAGTTAATACGAGTAGTTTTCGGAGTTGGGATTTCACGAAATCTGTGTGTCCCAAGGGATTGAAAAATTAGGCAATGTGCTTAGGTGCTGTTTTCATGATTTTCACTCATGGCTTCCTGTTCTGTTTTCTTCTTTATGTTTTGATTTATTTCACTTCTGACTGGATGATACTGCGAGGTATCAACCAAAACTTGAACGCATAAGTGCGAGGTTGATATTTCAAGGAATTCAATCCAACTCAGCTGAGTTGTATTGTTATGGAGATTTATGTTCCTCGTATTTCCATCGGAGAACCACAGCTGTCAAACCTAATCGTGATGCTCGACAGTAATGCGCGAAATCGACAACTAATATAGGCTTCCCAGTCAAGTGCGAGGAAGCAATGCGGGATCAACGAATTCGGGATTTCATTTCTTTTCTCCTAGAAAGTTGAGGTTGAATGGACTTTAGTTGTGTAATGTTAGGAATTCACCTGAAGTTGAATAAAATACGGCAATTTCACGTTAAGTAACGTCAATTAAATAAGATTTAGTTAAATAAAAGGAAATAAAAATAAAGCCAGCTCGGAACCGAGTTCGATTCGTAGTTCGTCGTAAAAACGATGCGTTATCCGGTAAGTTTTAAGCGAGCGTCTGACATTCTACAATAATGCGTTTTCGAAAATATTGGTTGGTAGTCATTCGATTGTAAACCGATCCGTAATAACCGAAGTACTGAAAGACTACCAACATTTCACACAACGCTATGTTATCAAGCATCAAACGCTTACGTACTCTTTTTGTTTTGCTGACTGTCCTTCGGACTCCACCTTTCACGTACAAACCTCAGGTCATCCGACCAACCTGCACTCGGAAACACCAGACTCGAGTTTCGCTCTTGTTAGAGCTCATCAGTGGTGCATATCCTCTGCCACTCCCAGGGTTTTGAACCCGGGCCCTTTCACCTCGAAGGCGTGTGTGTTACCACAGAGCCACCCTCCGCTCCCGTCCAGACTGATCCGAATCGCCAAGGTAATCTTGTTCAGATGTCGACCTCTAGGGCAGCCAGATATGCCCGACAGCTTCGAATGGAGACACCGTACCAGCCCCGTTAACTCCAAGCGAATGCTTCCCACCGAGTCAGGTCTTCTCCACGTACACGTTTGTGAAGGGAATATAAGGCAGGATAACTCGGGGAGGGATTCATTTTTAGGTCAACAGTGGAAGGCAACTAGATGAGCTCAGATATTCTCTTTTACCAAATGGATCTAGTAGAACTATTAGAATGAAACATGGAATTATGCACATCATTAGTACACCAAAATAATCGGACAATAGAAGTGCGCATCCGATGAAAAAGTACAAGTGGATCCCAAGAAGGGTGACCGAATGGCCCTATAAACAAAATGTTTGTAGAAAAGCTTGAACAAAATTGATCGATATCGTCTTCTCAACTGGACAGATAATCGGGCCGTAGAATAACCTCATTAACCACGGCAGGACTGGGATCCATGCTTCAGTACCGCTTATGCTCCACCAGCCAAGCATTGATCGAAATGTGAAAAACCGTTGAGCCCGGCAAAGGTTTTCTGCGCGTTGCTACACACTTGCAAGCGAAGGGTCAAGTCCTATCAAGAATTTACAAGACAACACGAGCGCTTTTTCAGTTCCGATGTATGCTTTATATAGGCAACGAAATTAACCATCGAACCAAGATTTGCGCTTTCTGTACCGTTATCCGACTAGCGCTCACACAGGAGTGTGAAACATAGCCACTGAGAGTTGAGGATGCTTTAAGGCTGGAAGAGTTCAACCAGCGAGGTTTGTACTGATTTTGGCTCATTAACCGGTAGAAAAGAACATCGAACGACGAAGTAAGGAGGCGAATCTGAGACGTTAGCCAACTCTCCTTTGCCTTTGACACCGAGGACTGCAATAGTTCGGTCATACTTTTCGGCGACCTGATGCGGAACTGTCCAGATGGACTCTGTTCCGCACCGTGTAAGGGATAGCGCTGTAGCCTTTTGGGTCAACTGAAAACGTGGTTAAGCAGCGCGGCTATGAAGCTTTTGGTACTATAAATGGTCTACAGTCTCCAATACGAAAATCAAAACTAAGTCGTGGTTTGCACTGATTTGGCATCCAACCGTTACTCGTGGCCGGCGAAGGTCCGTGACGTCCCTACTTACTAAGCTCCTTTGTGAGGATAAGTTGGCTTCTTGGATGTCTCTGATGGCGCTTTTCCGTGCGTTGCAATCAGTGACAAGGTCGGTACACACTAGAATCCGGTCTTTGTACCACACACTAATTCCTAAGACCGGCTGATGGTCTAGATGCTCTACGTCCGCTATGGCCGTGTTAACCTATTTATTTAGCTAACTCTCTACGCGATAATTCCCTTTTGGTCAAAGAGATGGTAGGAGGTTTTTGTTCGTGAGTTTTCTTCGGGTCGGTGGAGGACATGGTTAAATCATCGGAGACGGCACCGAAGAATGAAAAAAAGACAGCATTTCTATATCTGAGCAGCTGTGTCGTACAGTGGATTTTTGAGGCGATTATGTCATCTAATTTTGGCTGTTTTGAATGCACCAATGGTCAATGCTGTTCAGCTTTTATTCAACCTCTACCTTCAGCTACCAGGCTTCACAAGCGTACGTGAGAAGGGGCTAATGGCGAGACAATGAAAGTGCAGTTTAGTCCGCAGGCATACTTCTCTGCGGGACAACAATGATTTCCATAGTTACAGGAAAGCTTTCCTTGCACCGTTGAAACGAAGTTTGATTTCATCTTTAGCCTGACCATTTGGTTGCATGGTAGACCAGATGTACTTGAGGTCATGGACTAGCTCGAAGATTTGGTCACTAACGCGGTTAGAGTCCGCTGGGTCTGAGAAAGTCGTCAAGTGCTTGGATTTTATGGAGTTTATCTTCAGCCCGATCGCCCTGGCCTCGCGTTCTATGCGGCTGAGAACCGAATGGGGACTGTTCGGTTCGTGCCCTAGATTGACAATATCATCAGCCAATCCAAGATCCTTATTCTAATCCTCTTGACTCAGTTGAATCCCCCAGTAGCCAGTGAGGACATGACACACCACACTGTCTATGACGAGATTGAACCGGATCAGTGAGAAGAGATAAACCTGACGGACACCGGATCCGAGGAAAAACTACGAAAATTCTTCGCCAAAGGCTCGGTCCGAAGGTCGCTTATCCGAATAATACGACTTCAGCAGTTCTGTGTACTTTACGGGCATCCTGTCAGCTCCTTCTACGCTCCAGTTTACTTCTTGGTTCTCCGAATCCAAGACAGTTTCAAAATCAATGGTACAGACTGCGGTTGGATTTCGGAATTCGTAACGGTGTACGAGGGTTTATCGAAGCGTTAAGATTCGATCAACATAACCCCTTCCTCAACGAAAGCCACATTGGTGCCTGCCCTTCGATCTCCATGGGACAGATTTATCCTCTAGCAGGATCGGGTCAAATGAAAAATTGCAAAAATGTAAGATAAGTGCAATCGCCTCCTGTATTCCTACTTGTTCAGGGGACAAACCAGTACATATCGAAGGCTCATGATCAACACAGTAATCAATGTTGTACTCAGAGAACCTCACTGGCTCACCCCACGCACAGACGAAGCTAGTTGACGTGCAACGTATTCATGTGGATTTGATCAGCTCTAAGCCGCTTCCAAGTGAACTGACTGGAAAGAGTAAGTGAGCTCACTTTGGGGTACGGTTACTGGACAAATAAACAACGGACGTCTACTTGCTCTGTGGATTCGGTTATTTCTTGATGGAAGTTTTGTTGATTTTTGTTGCATTTGACAATAGGTTTTACTGTAACTGCGTCTTGGTCATTCCTTTTTCTAACTATAACTGGTAGTGACATTGGAAGTTTTTCTCTACCTTATTCCTCAGCTCTGGTTTATTGCCACCCTTGAGTTTCAAAGGGTTATTCTGTTTCGTTGCGTAATGTTTACATTTATAAATCTCCAGTCAGTTTCTCATGTGACCGTATTTTTTGAATACATGGGTAGAAACATCGAAGTTTCATCGATCGAAGCAAAAAATAGCTCCTCTACACCAGAAATACAGTCACAAATGAGCATTTGTCCTTGCAGAGTGTTGTATTGAAAACTTTTGTGGACGCTGAATTCTCTGAAATTTGTGACTACAGTCGATGATTCGGACCGTGCAGTTTGCTTCAATGCGCAAAGTATGCCTCTCAGCCAAAGGGCAAAATGTCAGTACTATTGAGTGATCGATGGAGACCACAGAAGTAGTGATACAAAGAAGAAAATTGGAGTTTCAGTCAGAAAAATTGAAATTTACAGTCAGAAAAAGTCACGGTCGGCAAGGCCAGTTGTTTGAGCTGAAAGTTTGGCATAAACATTGAAAAATCCACTTTGAAAATCAAGATAGAATGAAGAATATAACGACAGTTTGGGGATGTGTAGTGTTGGAAGGATGAGAAATTTTGCTTCTGGAAACGGAATTTTGGAAGATATTTTGTGGTTAACACAGATATGTCATTCCGGTACTTCTCACCGGGTCAATGTAGAGCACGTACGTGATTTTGTAAGCCAGTAAGTGGACTACAACACACAGCAATTCACGATATTGGCAGTCAGTCTCAAGAAAGTGGATTCGTGTGGACGAACTGCTCAACGGATGTTTCTCTCTCATGAACCTTTAAACAAGAAAGAGCCTGGTTCTTAACAGTGCAGCACGGAATCAAAATTCCGGTCCTAACCGAGCATGTCTGGGAATACACTCGGAGAGCTCATTCATGACAACAAGCAAAAAAAAACTACAACTGTAACCTTGGGACTCAGATCACGGAATGACATAAAAGATTTTTGAAGTCAGCTAACGTTTCGTGATTGTCTCTTGCAGTTATTCACTAAGCTTTCAGTAATCAGAAGACTTGGGTAAAACATTCTGCAAGTTACGCACCTTTTTATTGGAACAGTACATAGAATCCAAGCACAAATCAACACAATAGCGTGAAAATGCGACCAATAGGATATCCAAACCTGACGTATCTATGTGAATCATGCCACATTGATTGTCAATGATCTCGATAGAAAAAAAAAAAAACAGAAAAACTGCCCATTACGCGTTAATAGGCCTCTCGAAATGATCCACATTACTTGCTTACATCAGTGTGGGTTCGTGCACGTTAATCGGACCTAATCGATTCATATGAAATAGCTTGACTGTTGACGTTGTTTATGACACCATTTGGAAATGCCAAGGTCATATCGTGTAATATCCAAGACTCGGCTCTCTCCCGCCTGAGGGGTGGAGGATCGCTCGTGTTCAATCTGAAACAACAAAAATAGAAAACTTCATGAACGCAAAAGCTCAGGAGGTGCATTACAGGGATCCTACACGTACATTTGACGAAGACGAGTATGGCTGCAAACAGCCTGCTCACTACAATGGTTCACTGGTCGATATTCCACCTCAAGTACCAATCACTGATAACCGAACCATTTCTCTTTGGTTGATGTATGATACGATGAATTCGACAGCAATATGGTGCCTCAGATTAGAGCTATTTTGTGGCGCAGTTCAGTTCCGAGCAGATGAGAAAAACTGGTTCCAGTAGAGTGAAGAACAGCATTTGAAGTACAGCAGTGTTCGTTCGGGGAATACCGGTCGTTTATAGACCTGACGTTCACCTTTTCTGTCAAGTAATTTAAACATGCTCATCTTCATGAGGATTTCAGAACTGGTTCACTTATTATGAATGTGCACTCTAGGTTACGGATCCGCTTTCCTATGAATGCAAGCGACTCACGGCGACGATATGGATCTCCTCTGAATAGATCTACCAGACTCCTGACCATTTCGGGAGTAAACGCACTTATAATGAACAAAATAGATTCAAATAAATTATGCTGGAGACATTAAGAAAATTATCAACCAAATATTTCACACAAAACAAGCTTTGTGATGAAAAACCTGACCCTAATCAGCTTCGTTTCCGACATCAAAGAAGAGGACTGTCCAGAATTATTTCTGTTTTATAAAATCTGGTCGGTGCGTTATTGAGGGATGAGATAGTAGGACAGTCAGAACTGAGAAATAGTTAGTAAAGATGAGCAAAATTCATTGAGTAACTGAACAACACTTGACAGTTTCACCCAGTAAAATTGTATCGGTTAGAGCCGACTTCTTCAAATCTATGGTGGGATCGTGTCACTTATGGGCTCAGCAGGTCTAATGAGGAAGTGGCAAAGATTTCCGCTTCCACACGTGGAGTGTATTGTCCGGTTTAGACAGGCGGTAAAATGTACGTGTGTACAAACATGAGTAAGTGCGATACTCAAATGGTCGTATCAGGTCGATAAATTGTCTGAGTCAATAAGCTAACGCGAATTTGGGCGCATTGGCTGAGCTTTGTAGACAAAAATGTGTATTGATTATTCGTCAAAAAACATGACAGCTCTGATTCGCACAGTAATCAATATTCACACTGCAAATGACGCGAAACCCACACTGCGGAATTGAACCATTCTGTCATCCGAGCAGTATCAGTTGATAATCAAGACAGGAATTAGTGCCGATAAAAGGAGTCAATACAAACGAAAACTGGTTGTATTGCTTTAAAATGAACTCGCGATACTAAATAATACAGAGTAGCTCTTCTGGTTAAAAGCACTCGACTTACCTCGAAGGTCCGTTCCATGTAAGAAGAACAGCAGACGGTTGAATAGTGCTTTGCGCATCATAGGATATTCTCATTTCTCATTCACACCCGATTGGCCGTACAACGATAGCTCATCTATCAGACCATAAGCCCGACGAGCGGCAGGTCGTCTGTTTGATTCTGGTTCGCGACTTTGGACTTTCGGATGTGAAAAATGCAGGTGGATTTTACATAATCTAAGATCCTGACTTCTCGTGCTAACAATACATTCTATGAATTAATTAATACACTCTTTTCGTTGCCAACTTTTAAAATGAAATTCATTGCTTACGATTCAGCCGTTGACTGTGGATCGTAAAGCAATCACTTTCATTTATTATGAATAACGAGGTATTGTAACGAAACTGACCTATTGTGTGTTACAATGGTCACGGGGTAACGAGGTGGCGAACCAGCGTGTCTTCAGTAGCTTCAACCTCTGGCTTATGGATGACTGATTCTATTGGACGGTCGTTCAGTGGTTGAGAATGACTCGCGAGTCCGTAATCAGAGCACGAGACGTCGGCGACCTACAGGTATTACCGGACTGACGGTCAGAGATAGATGATGGCACCTGAAACAGTGGGAACACCGGTCATAGTGTGCACGCGATAAGCAGGGCTTTAAAACGCCCATCCAATGGGGGTACGAAGCGTACGCAAGAGAGTCGACAGCAAAAACCCCGAGCCAGCTGCATGGATGAGCAACTATGAGACTTGGAAATATAAATCTTAAACATATGACGCGATGTATCTCGGATCATGTTCGTATGAAACGTACTGATAACGGTGACCAATCACAGGCAGTATACGACGTCGGGTGATGTGGTAAAATGAAGTGGGTGGTTAACATCATGTGACGTGGTGGGGTAGCCAGTGACGTCACCGACAGCACATAGGGTAGACATGAAGGAAGAAGTGACGTGAATAAGGACAAAAAACGGGCCGAGCCCAGGTACGACCGGAAGCTGAGTGAAGAAATACGTTAATTGAACGGGCACGGAAATCAAGATCAGTAGACTAGTGACGAGTAAGCTGTAGAATATAAGCACGGGTGTGGAAAGGGGTCGAATACAAGTAGGGCCGACTTGATCTAGGTGGCTGGGTCAGTGACAAAGAGTAAATCGATAGTGGTACCAAATCGAGCATGGTTTCCTGAGTGGACAATAAAAGTGCACGTGGGGAATACGGGCCTAATAGTGAGCATGATCATATTTCGGTAATTACTCGATTTGTGAGGGGAGCACTAACTAGTAGAAGAAAAAGCGTAGCAATGTGATGACCAGCTTGTAAGCCTCCATATGTTTGTTCGACTAAAGTAAGTGTTGGTACCAGCTGATGCATTTACTGGGCCTCAGCTCATGAACATTTCCTTGTTGTGCTTTCGCAGACCGAACATGTGCAAAACCCCGGCGGAAGATCGCTGGTCTTTGTATGTTACAGTAGTGGTAATAGTAGTTTAGTGTGTGGTTTTATTGTGATGCATCCAACATAATGAATTCAATCCAAAGCAAAGTTCATTCAGTTCAACTTGTGATTGATAATACACCGCTGATTTTCTCGCAACGAACTTCATCATACGAACAAGGTTCTTTCCCCTTCAGAATCTAACTAACATGTGGTGGCGAGATTCTAGGGCAATAGCCATTGAGGTCTACTTGTTAGCGGTGAACAAAAAGGCTCAAAGTGCAAACAAAACCCTATTTTCACCACTACCAGTCGGCAGCAGTTATGACGGAATATGAGTTTCCGAGGAAAAACGAAACCATATTCATTTACGCTGAAGTAACCCCCACATGTTAACAAAAACACAGCTTTCATATACATTATTAAAACTCGGATCTGTCTTCATTCTTCAGGATTTTTCACAGTCTGATCGGAACGGAGTACACCATGTGAGGTTTTAAATCATTTTTTATCTTATGTTCCAACACGCTTTCCACTTTTGGTTGCAACAGCCATTGCTTAGATAATCCATCTACTTCTCTCTACTTAAGGAAGAATATTTTTGAGATTACATTTACATCTGCGTCATTAGAGGTGGTTGTGTGAACCAGACCTTGAAGTTGCTTTTATTATGACAAGTCTTATAGTGAATACTGAACGGACTAATCGTTTTGCGTGGATATCTTTTCAAATCTTTCATGAAACACAGCGTGAGACTATTACCGAGCCAGGCAACTTCTTCATACTGAAGACTTACTATCTCAGAATTCGGGGACTTTTTCACTCATAGGAGTGAAGATTTTCCCGCTATTCAAGGTGCTCCTGATAGAAGTCCACCAAAAAGTTTAAAAATTTTATTCCGATCCAAATCAATAATGTTTGTTGGTGTGATTTATTGGCATCTGGCGGGGTAATTTTTCGGGGGAAATTCCCAAGTCAAATGATTTTTTTCTGATTCTTCCACTGTTAATCCCATGCCGAACACTCGTATGAGAAACAAACTCGTCTCCAAAACGACCGGCCCCTGGACTGGAATCTCTTGAGTAAATGAATACGTGTCTTTCTTTGTAGAGTGTGCAATGCAGCCGTCTTATCACGTGATACTGGCCGCATTTAAAATTGCCGTTACCTTATGTCCAAAAAGGGGTGAGTGTGCCGTGGAATCTTCTCGTGTTAGATTAGGGACGGGAATTTCAGGCACCGTTTTCAGTGTGAAGTGCAGAAAATAGTTTAATTCATTCAATATGCTATGCCTTCTACCTCTGAAATATACATCTGGGGAGTTTTTCTGTGATTTATCGGATAACTGGTGCTCATATTCACGTTAAAACACTGGACAAATCCGTAACAGAAGATTCAAATTTATGGGCAGTAATCATTCACTTGACAAAGCCTGAACTCTGGACTCTGTATCCAAGATACTTTTGCTACGCAGCTGGTGCTGCAGTGGTAGTGACATTTGAGCTCATCCGACTTTGTCTCACATCCTCCTCTGTTTGATCTTAATTGTCGCATGTTTTAGCACGAGTGATCGTTTTCATTTCTTTGAGTGCATATGTGAAACTGTCTGTTAATTACTATCCGTAATTAGAGTTCGTTCTTCTGCCTTCTATTTAGTTACTTACTAGTAGTGAGTACATGCATCGTGAACCCCAGACATTCGTAATGTATTTTCTCTGTTTCTAAGGTATCACATCAATTTATACTCGAGTTTCATGGTGCTTATTACATGAACAGTTCAAATATTTATTCATAACCTTGTTTGCCCCAAAGGTCTACACTTCTACTGTTAAATAATCGTTCTGGGCGTTTCATTTGTACCGCCGAGCGGAGGCTCGAACTCTCAGTCTTGGCGTTTCTGTCAGTGTACTCCACTACTGGCCGTCACACCTCAACGGCATTACCAGATCTAGTGCCGGATTCGCCCATTCATGTTGGCACGTACTCTTGTTTACTCCACAGACTGAGTTTATTTGTGCTTATTTGTTAACGACACCTTTTACTATTGCAACCACAGTTCAATTCACTCGTTTGTAATTGATCTATCGATTAGTGACGGTTAAGGTTCTTGATTTATTGATTGTACCGCAACCGAACTGCACAACAATTTCGTTCAGCTGCCTGCTAAGTGGACCGTTTTTATTTTCTGCGCTGTCCCGATTTTCGGAAGCTTACTGCCCATTGTTCTTAGTTTCTCACCTGGCTAACCATGAATCATTGATAAACACAGTTATTCGATTGGAATTTGTTCTACTGCCCGTAATCGTGTTCTGCCCATATCGTGCGTGTATCTAGTGAGACTAAGTTACTACTAGATTCACAGCCCTAGACATCGGGATGGTAGCAACACTGCCTATTGGTTGAAATTTACGTAATTATACATTATGTGCTTTAGCAGTTGATTGAGAGCACGCAAAATAGGGGGCCAATGTCAATTCTGTCCAACTTGTTCTTCTTGCTTTACTGTTACGGGCCTTAGCAATTCTACTTTGGTCCTCCTTACGGAGAAGCCGAGAAAACTCAATTTTTCCGTGATGATCAGTGCATGCACTGATGATGCCACCTCGACTGGTGATGAAACCTTTGCGATCTAAACGCCAAGCTCAGCGACCAGAACATCATGGCAACCAACAACCTCAGCTACAACCAACACAAATATTTAAAACAATTGAAGTTCAATTTTAGAGATTCTTTTCATTGCCATCGCGATAATGATACACGTGACTAAGGAAGCGCACCCAAGTGACCTTGAAGCCAAAGCCCCCATTGATGCGCACTGGAAATTCCTTTTTTTCAGTAAGTTTAACAGTCATTGTTAAGAAGCACTTCTAAACGGCCTATAGTGTGAAGTCTCCAAATTACGAAAGAATTTCTTTTGACCTTCTCTTATAGGCACAACTGTGGGAACTTTCTTGGCCGAAAAACGGCTTCCACCAAAACATTTAGGTGGTACACCTATCTGAGTAAAACCTAAAATTATATATATATATATATATATATATATATATATATATATATATATATATATATATATATATATATATATATATATAATCCTCCCTGGTAGTTACCAGCTTAATTTGCCCGGAGACTTTTACCCGGACAACCAAGGTTGCACCCATTCAAATATCCACGACGAAGCAAATATCAAGATAACAAAAAAGGGAAATTTGAATAACATATTGTCACCACCCGGTGGCCTGATGTACTTTAATTAGGTCTCGAATCTCGAAATATATAGTGAGTAAATTTTTGAAAGCATCACCATCGATATTACCCGTATATGGGTGGTAAAATCTGACTGAGAATTCATTAGTCCGTTTGAGTATAGGTATTTACGATCTCGTTTGATGGCTTAAAGCGGCCATGACGAACCATTTCCTTCAATGAGACGAGGACTTGTAACGTAGTCGGTCTAGGTGCATGCTGCTTTTGCAAGTGTGTTCATGAGTGTTTATGTAAAAGGTGGGACTAATGTGTCCTAAGATTCACCGGTGAGTCCACTGTATCGGTTACAGCCTGGCTGTTTATATATTGCTCGCCTCATCACAGTATCAGACGGGATTTTTTTTAACGTTTCCAGTAAATCGCAGTCACAAAGATTTTTATCAAATAAAAGTTTCAACATTAAGATAGCTGCTTTTATCTTCCGTGAAAGAACCAATGGATGAAGTTATGGTAGTGTGATGTTATGTAGGGGTAACTGGAACACAGTACTCAACAACTGAACCAGGACAAAGTGACTGGAATTGACAATCACGGTGTTTGGGTTCCGCTTAACGTCAGCTGGATTCGTTGTACCTTAAAAAAAGCATTTATATTGGAGAAACGAAGCATACACCGAATAAAGCATAAATCTCAACTTATTTCTCCCATGATAGTCTTGTTGTTCACTTCAATATGCCTTATCCGATGAGGGAGAGGAAGACAGACAGTGTGTGTGTGTGAGAGAGAGAGAGAGAGAGAGAGAGAGAGAGAGAGAGAGATTCATCCGCTGTTTTCTGACGAGCTATCCTGACTTGTCTATCCGAACCACGTTGGATTCCCCTCTGCTGTGATTCTCCGGGTCCTGTTTGACGTTTGTCATTGACAGTGCCGTGAGTATTTGGGGTCTCACCTTCCGCTGCACCCTCATGGGCAAGCGTAAATCGACGGGCGGCGGTCAAACGGTCGTCCCGGTGGACTTTCGACACTTCAGTGCCGGGTTCGAATCCTCATGCCGTTGCTGCTGGCCACTTCCGCAATGGGCGGCATGCAACTGACCGCGACCCTCTTCCGGAAATATTGTGCTGCTATTAAATAATAGAAAAGAACTAAATGAAAACAAAATATATCTAAACGGATGTCCGCACAATGTAGAAAACGCTGCCTTTGCTGATCATATTGTCGCTAATTGGTTAGAATACTTTACGAACAAATCACCACCCATGTGCGATCACTACAGGGAGAATAATTGAGAGTTTTATGTCATCATCTCCTTCGTGAGCTTTCGTGAAACAAAGTCTGATCATAAATGTGATCCATTAACAGAAATATTGATAGCCAAAGAAAAGTAACGCGTACTTTTCACGTTGTTTTTCGTTTGCTCCCAAATCGATTAAACTGAACTGTTGAATAAATTAGATGTACTTTGGCTTGCACAGTCGCCCTGTCCCCATACCAGTCTTGGTTGTTTACGTGAATCAAGCCCGTTTACGATGTTGGCTCTACGCCAAAGTTAAACAGATGACCCCATTATCTGACCGATTATTTCTCACAGCACGACCACGCGAGCTTTGGCCCAGAATGTGCGTCACAACTGACCAGTTTACGAAACCGGTTTCAAGCATACACTGGTAGCATGCCTCTGTCGTGAACTGCGTTCACCTTCGACGTAATAGGAATAAAACAAAATAAAACTCATACCAGAGGACAACCATGGGCATGGGTTATCTCCCTCTCTCTCTCCCCGCCGTCTTTCACTCTCTCTCTCAGCATAAATGCTTCGGCCTGCAGTGCAGTTCTTGTTGTTGCTGGTGACGGTGACAGTGGGGGTGCTCGAATTGTTTGTTCTGTTATTTGATTGGATCCTGACGAAGTTGTTTTGGCCCAAACACATGAACTCGACAGGCACGCGCATTCCAAAAAGTCAAATCAGACCTTAAGAACCTCAATCAGATGTGGTTGTTGCACAATTTTTCTGTAGACCGTTGTTCGACTTTAGCACTTTACAGAAACGGTATACATAATGCGGGGAAAGTTTCCAACACGGGGCCAGATAAAGTCGACGAGAAACACCAATCACTATCGGTTGGTAAATAAATCGAGTTGAGGTGAACTTTTATTTGTCACTCTAGCAACAAACTAGCTCCAAGGTCAAATACGGGTATCAAATGTAGAGGGCTACCGAGAGCGTCAAGCTGAGGGTAAGATTCCTTGTCAGTTTGAAAAAGACGCAGATCAGCGAGGAATGCGTGAATTGACACTGTGGATGTATTTCGGCCACCCACTCATTAGCCTAATTCGTGCCACAGGAGTTTGTTCGATTGAGGTCCACATTTCGTTTTCAAGTTTCCCCGGTTTTATCCGTGTAGACTGTTACAAGGCGTCCGTCTGCCTGTGCGAATGTGTGAGCAGTACACGGGCGCCAGGTTCTGTGGGCAGTGACAGCTAGTTTTGCCTATGGAACTCGTGAACATTTCTGGGTTACTTGTGCTTGTCTGGAGGACGAGTCCCAAAACACGACAGAGTCGTTCATTTATTTCACTGCAGTAAAAAAGCTCTTTGGGGGTTGGGTCGTCACATTCGTCTTGAGATAATAGTGATCAGTGTGATGGGACCAAAAATGTCCCGGTAGTGACAATTTTGCTCTCAGTGGAAACTTGTTTTCAGTTAGATATATCTTCACTATTAAAACAGCCTAACAGGAGCAGGACAAGGTAGACGACCTTGAGAATTCGAATAAATAAGGGGAGCAAGGGACTGGATTTTTAAATATTGTATATAATAGTATTAGTATATGAAAAAGCTCAACTCCGCATTGAAAACTATTGCATATTCGCTTCCAACGGATATGTTTAGAGACTCACACTGAACCAAATTTGATTCCACTCGACGGTACTTTCCACTAACTTCATCCAGTGTGTGTTACCACCACCTATCTAGTACTTGCTCTGACCCAGTTACTTGTGCAGATTTTGTTTGTCTATTCCCATTTTGTTGCACAGTTAACCATTGTCATCTGCTTCCGAGTGTATCTGACTCACATCTTTTCTCGGCCCCGTTTTGTTGATCTCCCCTTCCGGCTTCACTTACTGATGATGCCCTGGTTTCCGACTGATGTGATTGCTTATGCTACATCTTTTCCCGTCATTTATCTCCGTTTATTGATCCACTGGTAATCATAGTTCATTCCCATTGTACAGTCTGTTTGGTGACCCTTTGTGTTGTTTTTGTTTGTCTATGTCCTCGATGTTTCTTTCTCTCGCTTTCCGTATGTCCCGAGACCTGAACCGCCGGTTTCGCGATATCGTACAGCCTCGTGTTTAACAGTGAGTCTGATTGGTTACCCTTCACTGCCCGTTCCACATGATTGTCGGCCCCGTCATCTGTTATGTTTGGCTTTGCCCGCGAAATCGACGGCGTGCACTTGCTACCCCATTTGACACATTATTCGAAGTTCTATAAATCATGTGCATATTATGACCGGATTGTCCGCAAATAAAGGCTTACGCTTGACGGATTACCGGGTTTGCACTTTTTGACTAAGGATTCGAGGTTCGCCTTCCACGAGTTAGTCAACCGAAAAACGACTGTGGGATACAACCATGGAAACACTGCGCGACAGTTACATCCTTGAGAGTAGTCACCAGCAATGCATATCCACGAGTTACCACCGACACTCGTACCAGGACAACCAGTTGTACCCCTGCAGAAACACAATTGTGGAAGAGCGACATATCACGTGGTGTATATGTTCAAACACCATGGAAAGCAATACCAGATTGGCTGTTGATTAAGCGTTCGAAGTACAACTGAAATACTACCAAAACTGCAAACAAAAATCCCTCAAAACAAGCTATCTGATGGGAGTCCTTTTGCCACGGACACTTGAGTGGGTAACAAGCATGATGATGTCGATGATGTTGATGCATTGTTCGGAATATCCGACCCCTCCTTTCTGGTCTAATACTTCGTCTGCCACTCGGCTCGAAGCGCGGAGATCCTAGATAGACTGGTGTCGTCTATGCCTGGGTCCGAATCGCTCTGAGGCCGATGATTTAGCATATTTACATCAGTTTAACACTTGGATTATTGCGTTCCCATTATCTACTTCAAAAGTGCAGAAAGAAGACAGGTATATTCATACTCTTCCTATGGTATATACGAAAAGCAGAAACAGATTAACTTATCAACCAGTAACACGTCCATTACAGAGCCTCTTAACCACTAATCAAATATTGCTGTCGTATTACCCTGTTTGTCATGACTCTTTTGTTCAGCTAACATTTAATCGATAATTCAATGGCGCCTAGCTTGTTATGTTTCGATTGGTCCTCAATTGACCAATCACGTGCGTCTATGTATCGTATCAAGGTCTCGTGTCAGACGACACAGCAGTGTGTTCAGTTTTCCCAGAAAAGCGTTGCTCGGCACCGTTGTTCCGACTTTAACAACGTCGCTGATTGATTGATATCTGACAAGTGTTGTTTCATGACCCTATTCCATTCATTAGCCATTATTGTGTTGTGCTAGTCTACCATCGCCCTGATGGCAACCTTTTACCTCTGTTGCGCTGCAGAAACTATTTTTGTGTCCAGTTGCAGAGTAGACTGATCCCATCATAAGTCTATATTTGGACTGAAGTAGTGCACCAAGGTCAGTCCCATGATGACACCGGCGTAAACTTTTAGTCAGATTTGTTCGACTCTATGGATCACGTATATTTTGTTACTTTCCTTTCTTGTATAATGAGAAATGGATTATGGTGAACAACGTGAAAGGTTAACACTATGTGCGAATGACTCGACCACCTAAGTTTTAAATGGTGAATTACAGCTAAGTGATGAAAGTAAATAGGTCGGCCAATAAGTTATTCATTGAAGTCTAAAAATAGACTTTAAAAAGAGTAGTATACTTGGGATAGAAATAGTGATAGAATGATACCTTGACGAACTTCCGTCGTTGGAAGTAGTTAAGACGTGGTGGCCACGATCAGGTGTTAATTGGTCGCTATTGGTAAACGGGTCAAATAAGCTGTTTCCGGCAGACGGCTGGCTACCATCTACACCTACTATATGTGGGAATGCTCTCCTCTTTATACAACTGAATGCGTCACTATAGCCTGCAGTATGGATACTAATGGCTTTACATTTCTTATAGAGTGAGAAACTAAACAAATATTGTATGACATAACGGCATCTAATGGGTCACTTAAGTGACGACAGTCAAGCTGACTAGGTCCGTCGCTCTTATCTCCGGGGATGTTAAATGCAATAGGGGTCTCTGAACATAGAAGTCAAGGGCATTAATTTGCAGGATGTATTCCGGAGTATTTCGCTGCATTTTTACTAGTGAGTACTTCAGTGAAGGTGATTGGTTTTAGAATCTTTCAAAATACCTTCCAAGCAGTCAAAATGCATTCACATCATGGATGCCACTTTGGCCTATTCCGGGATGTCTTCAAAGGACAAAATTTATCTATATAAATATGATAACGCTAAGGATGAGAAGAGAGCGAATCCAGGTAGCACCCTTGGCGGTAGCCTTTCTGGACCACTGGTTCCGTCACACTTCATCTTCACTAGCTCCCCATATACTTAAAGAGAATATATCGCTTTGACACTCTTCTTTTTTGGTTACTGTGGAGCCTAGAGCTACTAATCTACCCTGAATATCGGTCAAGTCCGCCTATTTACTTCGCTGTCGTCTAGTTTTCAAGTGCACTTTTCTGTCTGACATTATTCTTTGCCTTGTGGTATTTGCACTATTTTGCCTACTAACCAGCCTTTTAGTAGTAAGCTGCGAAATTCAGCCTCCCCAGGGTGTATTCAGTATTTTTTCCGCACTGTTCATATGAGAGTTTACGCCGACAAAAGAGGGTTCTCAATAGTATACAGCCACGGAATATGGCGTATTCAATTGTAGAATGAGGAACGTGATTGGTGAAAATTCATTTCGATAGTACGAATAAGTAAACCGATGTCTTATCCCACACAAGCAAACACAGGCCTTAACCTTTTTTGCCGAAGACACATGAAAGTAATTGTGCCAAGATGTAACTGAGTGGTCACGCAATTTGGTGTTGGATTTTTATCCTACAGACTGAGCGGTATCAGCTACGATGTTGATACTACCTTCGACAGGTCATTTGCTGTTCGTCTTTTCTCAATATGAAATTAACTGTCCTATTAACCGCTGGTTTGATCTATTGCGAACTAGAGGATTGATATGATAAGATGGAATGGACTTTTTCGCATGACCTTACTTAACAAAATGATTCCTCAGAAAGGTAAGATGAATGAACTACGAATTATTTTCAAGACTCATCAGTGTAGAACTGAACTTGAAATTTATTAACGGGAATATTTTCCCAATGTGCTTTTTTATCTACTAAGAACAGATAAGTAATATTGACTAAACTCATTTTACACAGTAGCAGTTACGGACAAAGTATGTGGACAAAAAACTGCGGCTTAGGCGGGGAAAGTCTATCGGCAAGGCTTTCTTGTAACTAAGTGAATTTGGAATTACGGCCTTTCATTTTTTGATTGAACGAAACTCAATTCAACTACAAATAACCTGAATACTTTTCACAGGGCAGAAAAGAGCTATCTTCGGTCCACGGAACTAACCATTCAGATATCTCTCTCAAAGGCTCACTAGAGGATATCACATGACAAATTGGAAACAAACAATACTCTTAGTCCACCAAGAATGGAACACGTGACCAGTTATCGTATACCGAGCGTACGTTTTTCCAATAATCTATGCTGTACGAGACGGATGTTTATCAGTCTGTAGGTCAAACACGCATACTTGACCTCCTTTCACAGAATGAGGAACTCAGAGAAAAGCTTGTTTGTCTGCTGGTGCACATGTGACGTCTATCGATTGGCGAAAACAGCATAGACACGACGTAGAATCATTGCAGATGTCTAGAAAATATTGTAGACAATCCTATTGGTATTCTCGCCGGTCTACGTTTTATATCTTGTTTACTCACTTGTTAATATTCTGCTATCATACTCGTAAAGGATGTCATCGGAACACAATGGTCAGCAATTTACTGCAAGTTCCATTCCTCTCAGAAGAAAACCTATGCAAAATCAAGGAGAAAGATAAAATTTTAGTTTAGTTTAGTTTACCTCAGTTCAGTTCATTTAACCAATAACTTCACAATATAGTATCCTAAATATGTTATTGCTATCTTGCATTTAATCTCCTAGTCGCAATTCAGATAGATCAGAGGAAAAAACAAGCAAAAAGTGAGGGGGATTTTCAATTAAGGCCATATATATGATAAAGGAGACTCAATACAAGCATGCAACTGACCATGATGCTTGACCATATTGCTTGGTACTTAGATCTCGTTGAACCTAATGGAACACGTCACACAGGCAGCAAAAACCGCTGGCGGAGATTTTCATACTTTGTGACCACGTCGTGAAGTAGCTGAAGCGAAGCACCCTCAATACGCTACCCGCATTGGAGAGCTACTTACACCAAGGGATTCCATCGATACGCACACGTTCCACATGTTCCAACCTTCGTGAAGAGTGCTTCGTCAGGAGCGTAATGAATCATCAGGATACCTAACGGGCCCACGAGGAAACATTACCGATTAGGGAGTCTCCTTACGAAGACAGACTGTCACTGATTTGTGCGTACTCCGGAATATGAGCTGCGGTGTACGGTCTCTTTTCAGAAATTTAGCTAATCTGAACGATATTGTGCTCAGCCGGGAATATAAAAAAATGACTACAATTTCGATGTAAGGAAGTTGATTACGCAGCAAAAATAATCAACTTAAATCCCCACAATTGGGGGGCTTCACACCATTCCGCGTGCTTCCCCTAGTACAAGATAAAAGCCACGGCGAAGGAAGCATAAAATGACTCAAACACCTGTGAGGATCGTGGAGACGATGAAGATGATGAAGAAACGGATCCTCATGATCATGATTCGGATAATGATGATGATCATAAGGATGATGGCGATGTCGACGAAGACAGTGACTCAGATCATGATGATGATGATTCTGTGGGGTTTAGTATGTTGTATATGACTTTGTTCTTTTCACTGATTTTCCCCTTGTCATCTTTTTATTCTTTTATTAATTCTATACCCGTTATTGTTTTCGACGGGAATGTCTCGGTATACGTATCTTCCCCATCTGCTTCCACTCTTAGTAAGGTAACATTCCAACAGAAATATGCTGAACTCGAAACCGCACTGTTTGAACTCTTACACGTCAAGTGTTCTCGTTCGTAGCTGTTTGGCATTTAATTAATTATAATCTATTACACAACACAGTTCACACGAAAACATAGCGCCACTGACTAGGTTGTTGTATCATCTGATCATACTTGGTTATTTTCAAGCTTTTATGAATGCCAGTAGGCGCACACGCGAATGATGTCAATGGCAGGGAGGCATAGCCAGACTAAATCACGCTTTTCCAATACAAAAACTCAGCGATTTTTATAACAATTTCAAATTCCAATTAGTGCTATTTGTGTGAAAATGCTGCACACCAGTTTACCCTAATCAGAGCGAAAGTCGATCGGAAAATTTTGAAAGTAAATTAAAATAAAATCGATTCCAGAAGCTTTATCGATGCAATTGTGTAATACGGATCCCTGTCGCAGTCCTGAAAGTTCTGGTCCGTACCATCGGTCTTTGCCTAAGAAGACTGATTTGCAAGGTCAGAGTATTTCCTACGAACTTGTGATGAACATCCGTTCATCTGACGGAACATCAACGGAGAGCAGACTAGTTAGTCATTCATGATTAGCAAAAGATCGATGGTTTTCGCAGAACCTATAGCTACTTGTAATTTTTTTCAACAAGTCTTTTCTGGTGGTTTTTTGTAAATAATTTACTCTACAATAACACTTGGTTAGAATTGATTTCCGATGGCTTACCAGGTTGTGAAAAAACTGTTTTTTGCGCAAAATTGGAGAGAGAGGCTTTCATTGTAAGATCAATTGCGCGCGATAACCAGTGTAGATAAAGTCAAAAGCCGAACTGTTCTTCGTTTTGTGAAACATACGAATGCGGCTGAGTGTTTAGTGCCGGCCGAAACCGCAAAAGATTGAGCTAGATAAAATATCAGAATTACAGAAATACAAGTCACTCACACGGACTCGCCCACGGATCGAGCAGTGCACAATGCTTTCCGAACAACGGATGAAACATGGCCACCTTTTTTGGAAGTGGAATTGTATGCAAATAGAAACCAATTCTGTTTCCGTAAATTCTACCATCTCTAAGGGGTTGCGGTCACCTTGCTCACGAATGAACACCAGTTTTTATTATTCATCGGTTTGGAATTCTCAACACACTTTTCGTAGCAAATGAGCTTCATCAATACGCCACGTACGATTCTGGTTGGGAAAAAGATTAGATGTGAGAATGGAACTTACAATGGAATGTATAATCCAGAGTTGCTTTCGCGGGTACATTGCCTCGTGTTATTTCGCCACACAGTGAATTCACTGGGGACACACTGTAACAATGAGATAAATTTTCTGCATGTGTCAAACTGGTCAAGCGATGCTATCAAATCGTAGTTTATTGTTCCAACTAGCAGTCGTCCAGTATTTCATATTTTGGACTACCACGCTTCTCCTGGGAGCGAACATCGTCCGGACCAGCCCGAATTTGTTCGCTTCTCAAAGGCTTTTGCTCTTGAAAGAGCAACGTACGGAAAATACCACAAACCATGGTCGAAACACGGAGACAAGTTGTCAACAACCACCAAACTTCCGAAAGGTTCGAGTGAGATTACTGATGCCCGTCGCATCTGAAATAAATCCCCGAGACAAACTTCTACGGGAAATTCACTTTATCATAGGAATCCATTGTTAATCGTTTCTTGCTTTATTGTCTCTGGTATGTTTTCTAATTCGGGCGTAAATTCCACGCCCGATTCTAGCGCAAATTTTCGCAGCTGCTGTGCAGCTTGAATTACACTCTTCACCGGAACATTTTAGCAGTCATCCACCGCTTTGGGGTCGTCACTTTCTGGGCTGAATGTCTCTGCAGTGAGAAATCATTCGTACAGACCATTCTTGATATCGATGAAGCAACTAAGACGTGGATGCAAGATTTTTCACTGGCTTGAAGTTCCTTGGTCCCCACTGGTTTTGATGCTCATCTAATCTCTCACATTCACGTGGATCAGGAGTCAGATCTTCGGGGAAAGCAATCAACATACTGTTACGTCGTGCAATGATAAAATCTCGAGTATTGTTAATTATCCGGGGGTTTATAAAGCCTCTTGTACCAACCAGATTGTTTGATTTACAATGTTGCCTGAAAAATCCCACAGAACACATTGAGAATAAACAACGTGATGAACAAGCTCGTTTTCAGTTATTCGCACTCATATCAATACATAACAATAACTATGACTCACAAAATAAGAACAGGGAATAATAATCCAAATCCGTCTGTGCACATGTGTGTGTGCATGTGAAATTGATCACAGTGAAAAATGTTCGAGTGGTTGCTCACGTGCTCGGGAACAAGAAGTGGGCCAAGGAAGCTTAAAAGGTTACACAAATTGTTTCTGAGCCCACAGGGGAGGATTGTAGAGACCAATACTCACGGCTTTCGACTGTGGCTAAGATGCGACACTTGACATTTCTTGATTGCTTTCCCCGGACTTTGTAAATGGTGCGGAAAGCGTTTATCACCTCCACTGAGTGGTTTGACTCAACAAGGTGTGAACACACAGCACTCGTAGTTATATATAATATGGTTCATCATGCAGCTTGAACGCTCAACTCACCATTGAAAACCATGGAAGCACTGTACAGCTATTTCATCCTTGTTGGGAATCATCAGCAGTGCACATCCACCGAGCCCCCACGGGGACTCGAACCCGGGGTGAACGATTGTGAATCGAACACCTTAACCACAAGGCTATCCGGGCTGGCTCTCAACGGTTTGTTGAACATCTACACTACATGATATAGCACCCTTCCGTCAGTGGCTTCGAACGGTAACAACCCGCCTCCCACACAGCGATCGACTCCTATGATGGATGACTTTTCTGTAATTATCCTAATTGCTCCACTGTTCAACAAAGCCGGGTGGCATTCATGAACACTTTCGTATAAGCAGCTAGTCATGCGAAAAATGTACCTTATCCCACAGGAACAGGTGAATGAATACACACAAAACGAGGTTGCCGAATTCGGCACTATGTCCTTCAATCGAGAACACACTATCGGTTTGGACCTGAACATGATTTGTAGTTGTGCAGCGTAGAATGTTCTGTTGAATACTCCTTGTAATATTCGTTCAATAATTTTCGCTTCAGTATCGCCTCTGAACGGCAGACACACAAAGAAAAGGCTTCTTTAGGGCCCCTATCTCCTTTGATCTCTCTTAATTTCCTCGCAAAGTCCTTTCCATAAATCGTCCAGGATAGCCGCTTTGGAGGACAACACTCCGCAGAAAATGGTGCAGGTTATTTTGATCATCAAGCAATGCATGAGATTCCTCTTCAAATTGAAGGGGACAGAAGTGTGAAAGTGGATGTAAATTACTGTCCAGTCGTCTAATACTACTACTACTACTACTACTACTACTACTACTACTACTACTACTACTACTACTACTACTACTACTACTACTACTACTGCATTTCATATTTTTGTTTCATGAGCTGCCACAGTTTTGACGAGGCTCTATTGAACTCAAACATCGGAACTGTTGTCACGGGAACTTCTTTATCCTCATCCCAAAGAGGCACAACTCGAGACGTTTGAATAATAAGTTCACAAATGCCCCCTCGGAAATGAATGTGTGGATGAGTATTGTTTATTTCTGTCCCATCACAGCTGGAAAGCACTGCCCTTGTTCGCGAACGATCTCGTTTTATTTGCATGAAACACAATGAACATATGATACGTTGGTTCTTGCACCCGTTCGTCACACAAAATCTACTGGTTAGACTGGTGAGCACGATCAAGCCTTCTAGTAAGTTTTTGCTGAAACTAAACACTGCTCGAACGGGATTCGTCTCTGTTTCTATCAATGCACACCATTGATCATCTAATTGGTAACTTGTGGTTCTGTTGTCTCAAGCCATGGGCTCCGTACTTAACAGGCTCTGCTTGTTTATCCCATGATGTACTGTGAAGACGTTGGTGTACGATGGATAGACTGCGTGTTGGCTGAGAATCAAGAACTACCCCCCACAACTGTGTAACATCAGGCACACAAGATGGACGAATTGATATTTCATCAATGAGCTTTTTCGTTTTTCTCCTATGTAGTATGGCTGCACTGATGATGAGTCAAGTTGGGGTTTATGTTGAAGACAACGAAATCTTGGCTTATGGCTCTTATCGTGAATCACTACGCACAATTTTTTTCCTAATCATCTATTTGTTGCCAACTCAAAGAATGTGATCGGCTCACATGAGCACAAGCACATCGTTCATCAATCTCGTTCTACTGCCACTAGCCGAAAGACAAGATGAATAAAGACATTTACCCTCCTCCAAACAAATGAATAATTTAACCATACGGTTCAGTAGATTTACCAGATGATAAAATGATTCAGATGTGAAAAGACGTTGACCACGACAGGAGCCTATGACACGCATGGGCTCCGGCCCCAATTTAGTACCGCGAGTGCCCTGCCAGCTGAGCTACAAGGCCAAGCTGTAAAGCTTCGGAAAGCTCGCATGCGGACCGTGTGAAGGTACGAACTGATTTATTGTCGATGAACGGCCAAGTCACGTTAGTAGTCAGCACTGGCGCGGCACCAAGCCCAGGGCTTGCGACGACAAAAACTCAAGTAACAGAACAGCCGATTAGTGGCGTCGATCAATGGAGTGAGTGATAATTCCTGTCAACTATGTTTAAACCTCAAGGCTTGGTCACCTACACCAGTCGGACCAATACGTTGATCACAATGACTGGGTACGTGAACCCGCATCTCACATATCAATTGTTTGGCACCAATACATGAGAGGATACGAAGGCAAAACGGTCTTCTCACTCTAGTTGGTAGGACGGATCAAAACAGAGGAGTGCAGTTTATCCGCTCAGATTAGAGCAGCGTGTGGTGTCCGTCACGGTGAATTACCTTGCAATTTAATTTGTTACATATATAATATCCTTTGAATTGAATGAATGTTGAGTTATTCATCTGTAGTGCGGCAGTTCAAATGTATTTTATCGCACGATCACATTTCTGTTCACATTCACCGGTGATCATTGAGATATCTCATTACTTATCAACGTTCCTGATAAGATTCAGGGTTTCAGAGTTCTTTTCATCATTTGGTATAGCATTATAACAAAATGGTTCAATATCAACGTTCAACTCACCATTAAAAAACAACAACTGCTCGGCTTTTTAGGAATCCGCAATTCCTTTGCCTATCCACCAGGTGGCCGCTGGAACTCGAACCTTAATCCCGTGTTGGGGGTCTGTGGGGATTAGGCTGGTCATACAAGATACACAGCTGCGTCCAGCTTCGTGACCACGTACGCTGAGGAGCTCCAGCCTATCCAAATCGCCGTGAACAGGTGTTACAAAATCCGTTGTGATTGGTCCACTCGTAACCTACCATTTATTTCCTCTAATTTAACATTCACACAAATCAGCGGTGCAGTATAATCAAGGTATAGTTCTACAGCGTTCCCCTTCGCACTCTTTCGGTTTTCTTGGTTCCAGTTTGGAGAGATTTCAATATGTTCTCATTTCGAGTATTGTGAATAGTACACAGTCATGCGTATGTTACAATTGGGAATGAATGAGTTAGAAAACAGTTAACTTTTCTGCCATATCGATTTCAAGCAAGGACGGAACAGCAGCAGTTCGAGCGCTCAGGGATTTTACTGGTCATTGTTATTGCATGATGAGTCATTTCATAAAACAAATAAATCTCATGCTAGTGAAAATCTTCGATGCCACAATACTTGGTCTTCTTAGTCACAATAAGCACACATTGTTTTTATACGGTCTGCGGTAAATCCAGATCTACAGTGTGATTCATTATGGAGCATCAGCTCTCATCTCACTATTGAAGACCATGGAAACACCATGCAGTTGTTTTATTCTTGTTAGGAATCACCAGCACCTCACATCTACCGAGCTCCTACCGGGACTTGAACCAGGAGTGGACGATTGTGGGTCGAACACCTACCCACCAAATGCACATAGTTTTAGAACGATGGTGATGGTGTCTAGACGATCAGTAATAGAGAATGTGCTATTTACTGTTCAAAGAGAACAAGACAAAGCGGCCAGTAATCTGTAGGACCCATATTCGTGGCTGAGCTGGTACAGTACACGTCATACTAAAGCGTGAGTGGCGACCACGCGTGGGTTCGAATCCCAATGGTGTTAACGACATTGAATATCCCGATCAATTCAGAAAGAAAGCTTTGTTGAACTAAAGCGAAATGACCAGCGTTTATTGGTCCCCGTGGACAATGCGATTAGACATTCTGATAGTTAGTGGGATCCAAAAGTCATGTGATGATCACACTACGATAAACCACTTCACTATGAACCATATATAAGGATATTTTCACGCCGTGATATATGTTCTTCTCCACAGTTCCTCAATCCAGACTCAATCCGTTTACAAAAGTCACTTGTCATATTCTTTAGGCTTTTCGAGGAGGCAATAACCGCGACTTCATTTATTTATAGTCATGATGTTGTACCTGATTAAACTGGTTCGAACTTTGATGACATAGTTTATCCGCGATACTTATGTGCACAAAAACGATTTAAAAAAGTAGAAACGGCCAAACTGGTCATGAGTTATGAAATGATTTGTCGTGCGGTAACAACGCCCATCTCACTAGTGAAAACCACGGAAGCACCCGGACTTGTTAGGACTCACCAGTGATACGCCCACATACATGTTACCAGTGTTATCCGGGCTGGTTCTCAGTGGACTGGGTTTACGCAGATGCTAAATGTCATGGCGCCCTTCACTCAATGGTTTTGAACGGAGATAAACCGGCACCCGCAGAACCATCAACTGCTGTTATGGTTGTCCTCTTACCAACGCTCCAACCTGGGCGGAGGCTTTAACGACACAGCCTTGGGACCTGATCATTCTCAGTAGTGTGTGTGTGCGTGTGTGGCTCACTGGATTCGAGTCATCGTTGGGGTTCAGTAATGTGAGTCAACTGGTCAGATAGAAGCAGAACCTCTAAGTACTGAAATGAGACTCATCTCGACTGGTATTTTGGAGGCTAGTACACACTGAACCGTACTGCGCACATCCGAAGGTGGTAGAAGGTTTTGGAAATAGGTCTTGTGGCACTGTAAGAACCTGTGACGTGAGAATTTCGTTTTTGTGTGAATCTCAACCGATTTTACCTGTTGCGTAATGAACAATATCTCGCGCAAGTTAACTCTGGATACCTGTTGACTGGGTATCAAATTACCCACTGCCATGAACCAAAGTCTGTTAGCGACGACTTCAAACAAGTCGTTTTGGAAAAAGCCTGCTACTCAATGTTGAGCTTCTGAGTCTGACCTGGCCGAAAAAATGCGAATCAGACTTAGACTACTCACAAAGGAACAATCATGTATCGCATATTCTTCGTTAAGACAAATCTGTCGTAGGGTTTCTATTCTCGTGGTGTGAGCAATCATGAGCAGTCTATATCCTAATTCCAAATGTGTTTACCACAGGTCATCTCAGGAAATTATTTTCTGTAAGGCTCCGTATGCAAGTAGTGTGACGAGAATTAATACTTAACGAACAAACCAATGCCACTTGATTTTCTCTTGATTTTTCTGTCGCATATGAACTCTGAGGAGACTCACGCAATTCACGGAGCTTAGATGCAAGTTGCTTACTGCGTCTTTTTACCGTACTTATCACGTGACCGACAAATCAGTCGAGGTCAGCCTTAGCATTGGATTTGTTTTGTTCCATCATCCACAGTCTGACAGAGCCCGAACTTGGTCTTTTACTGTATTCGGTCATCGGGGGAATTATTCGAAAAATACATGAACGCGAGAATATGTGAAGCAGGCTTAAGCCCTTTTCGAAATGAGCATATTTCTCATCAGTACTCTGTTCTGTTGATTGTTGATGAAAAATAAAGAAGAGAGGACGATTTGTCCACTCACGATTCGCAAACACACATTCATACATGAAAACACTCGCCAGCGATAACCGGAGGGGTTGGGCGAAGTTGTGTGTGGGCTGGGAATGACCACTAGCTAGGTGACTGTGAGGCGTAGAATGTTGTTTTCCCCTGAAGCATTTTTCACACAATAACAAGGCGTGTGACGTATGTAGGCCAAATCTTGCGGGAACATATACTAACAGCAGGTGAGATGATGATGTTGATGTGATGTGAATACGCGATTCCACTCCCTCACCTAGGTCGGTCTCTATAGTAGGATGCAAAAATGTCTGCAAGTTGAATATTAAATAGCTTTCGCTTTATTGTATCACCGTCCCCATCTTCTCACCCTGACACGGTGACTTCTTTCACGGCGAAACAATAACCAGCCAAGAGGCATTTAATTGCGTGAGACATCTGTACAACACTGGGTGTGTACAAAAGTTGCACGTAACACTCGAGGACATAAAAATCTTCATAAAACTACCATGTCAGAATCAACCAATAAGACTGATGGATGTGAGGTAATCAAATGTGTAGTGTATAATTTCATGTAAGTCATATATTGTTCTTTCTTATTTCAAACAATGTACAAACTTCGAGATTCAAGTGTCACAATGTTCAGGTCTCAAGCGGTATCTAAGCCGACAGTGATTCCTACTCAGCTCTCTATTCCATACCATGTACCACATCTGACCGGAGGTAATCAATTGGTCATCATCGTGGACTTGCGACTATGACGTCCCCAATCGACGACTCAGTATCTACTTTTGTGTGGGTTAAACTTTTGCGTAAGCATGCTTTAATTTGCCTTGTAGTACCTCAGTTTACTCTAATTTCCTTTGTATCTCGGTGTGTATGTGCGTGTGTGTCCCAAGTAGAGTGGTCACGTACTGTTAACTGCTCACCTTCGGGTATATGACACATGAAACCTGTCTTGACTTAACCGAATGTGGTCTGGACAACAAGCTAGACATGGTTGGTCTGTGAGAAACAGCTGGATGGGAGCGCCATTAACCAAGAAGAAGCAGTTGCTCGTTGCAGTTACGTTTCGAAAATGATGGTTCTGTTGAACTACTGGAATACTAATGTATCGGAATCGAAATCAGTTCGATGTGTATCGAAAAAATAATTCTTCATATGATGTTGTAGGTAAGTATTTACTGTTCGGCAACATAGTGTTGTCGGAAAAGACGGTAGTCAGTCGAAGTTTCGATTACCGAGGGTAACCTTTGTAAACTGGTCTTGAGAAAGCTTACTCGCGGTAACCGAAAAGTCAACTGACTGTTATCTTCTCCAATAGCGTGGTGTTACCGAGTAATAAACACTTATCTCTACCGGAACAATGCTAACCTGAGGTCTTTAGGAAATCCTTTTCCACTGTGCACACTGTTTTGTTCTGTCCCTCTAGCTCTAGTGAGAAAACTCCTCTGCCTTCGAACCATCCCGTCTATTATGCAAGAACGAATCGTTTGTAAAGAGCACTAGGTGACCGAAATCAGAGTCATGGTACGAAGCTCATTGGTTCAGAGATCTTCCCATAACCGGATCTACTGTATGACTATGTAGTCCAAGTCCCCGAATGGCTGACGCTTTAACGGTCGGTTAAAACAACTGCTGGGTGCTGACTAGTAGATTTCTGTTCCGTTCGAATAGGACAAAGCCTGGCCCCTGATTGGTTGACTTCTCTCGGTTTGGTAAGGGCGACTGTTCGCTCCGTTCCGTCTAGGACTGACTGAACCTTAGACCCACTTTGCTGGCCTGAGGTTTGCCATCGATTTTGGACAGAGGAACACGTGCAGCCTGTAAAAGAAACTGAGCCCTCTATCGATGAGTCAGCAAATACCCTTACACATATCAATATGGTATCAAACAACAAGTCGTTCATTATTCAACATTCTAATTAGATAGTGTACCTCCAATGTCACTACTCAGCTTTCCACATATGTTCGGATGTTCTTGTAATGTGCAGCATATTGAACATAAGTCTAGACAGTATGATTCACTTGCTGAAGGTTGGAAACCCCTTGACGTAGCCATGTAGTTCAGCTGGTAAATCACAAACAGTACTAGTGCACGTGCTCGAATCCCGATGGGGCCAGCGACTTACGACATATGGACCAAATGAGCATAAGACTAGACACCCGTCCAAAATAAAGTCAGTACATGCTGCTTTCTGTTATTTTCTCACGACAATTCATGGATTTTGTCACTCGGTTATAAGATCTGCTGGTTCCTTACTAAGGATGCAAAGTGAATTTCCTTTTTTAGTAGGCGATTTTTTCCGCGATTCACAACCTTGCCCATCTTATAATCGACGAGAGCACCAACTGCTTATCAAAAAACATAGATTTCCACAATGTTCACATTTCGGGCGTATCCGCAGGACTGGAACTGGAAGCACTAAGTGTTAAACAATTACAAAGTGTTTTCGGAGATCCAGTGATTGGATCTGAATAAGCTCTTGACCAGTCTGCAGGTTTGCTGCTTCTCACACATAGTTCATATTTCTTTGGTATAGGCAAGAATAACAAAGATCGCTTAATGAATATATTTCGAATGAGGCTAGAGCTTTGTCTCGGTGTGGAGGTAAGCGATCAGCCAAATAAAACTCGGCTCATATATTCGAATTGCCCTGACCAAAATGATTTGGCAACTAGGACGGAAGCAAATATATGGGAATCCATGCGTGAAAGTCGATGTCACGGAATGTGAGAATGGTTTACTGAGTACTGTTCAATAGAATCATTCGTGTTTGAATTCGATACTCAACCATTTTTCGTTCAAACCACAGAGTTGTGAAATAATATCCCATCAGAACAACGTATCTGGTCTAAGTCAGTCTGCACAATGGCATACTTGTTCAACTCCGAATGTCCCGAATTCAGTCCCTTATTTCATTCTGCTGTCATTGGATGACAATAGTCAAGTGATCAGAATTGACCACCCTGACTAACCTGATGTCTTCAATTCTGTTGACAAATCCAAACTGTTCCAGAGTCATCACACTCGACATTCAATAACTGACGTTATTTTACTAATCGTCAGTTTTTCGCCCGATTTCATCGAAAGACATCTTCTATACCTCAGCCCACAATAGGTGTTTTACAAGGTGCCGTTCTATCACCGTTCCTACTCTCCAACGTTGTCTTCTTGTTTGCGTACAATGACTGTTTCCTTATTAAATATGCTTATGATGTAATTCTCAGGTTGTCTGATCACATTAGTTCTTTTCAGTCACTCCCGCATTGTAGAATAGCCAAAGTCAGGCACTGATTTTATCTGGTAAAATCTTGAAAATAAATTCCTCGAAGTGTACTGGTATTTTGTTTTTATTCATAGAAGTGGGAAGTACTCGATCTCATTTGTTTCAGATTTTGACTCAAATATACAAGGAGACCACATAAGAAGAACATAATCTGACTAGTACCTTGGGATAACTTTCGGTCATGATGTCTCCCCGTGCCGGTTTGTTCAAATCACTTCGGTTTCCTGAAAATCACGTCTCATATTCTGCGTCCTTCAGCCGAGTTCGTTTTCCACGCCACTTTGTTTTGTATTTCCGTTTCAATGATTGACCCCGCTAAGTCTACTGTTCCCTATTCCAAGGCTCTGGCTTTCTTATAGAAATATTTTGGGCACATAAGCAGGTTTCACAAAGATCCTTTTGGAAGTAGTGCAACCCCTTACGGTCAGTTCATTCATCCGTTGATGACCGAACACCATCCTGATGGTCTACATATTTCTTCAAGGGCACCCACTGACCAGGCACACAATGTTCATCCAGATCACAGGGAATGTATATCAACATCGTTGATTAGGTTTCACCGTAAACACAATTTTACACGCAATAAAGCTTGTAAATGCTCCAAATTTTCCTGCCTTATCAGATTCTTGACAGAACTAAAAGTTGTCACCAGTGTCCTGAAAAACGGCTCATGTTTGACATCGATTTCGGTCACTCTTGTACTCCGCCTACATATCGTTTCTATCCGAGTGATACAAAGCTAAAATAGTAACGACCCGAAGAAGCTTATTGATTTTATCACTAAGTTCAAGTAGAATTGCTCATCATATTGTAGCTGTATCAGTATGTCAGTAGTGATGAGTAGGGTCATGGCAAATCCCTTCTTGCAATTCTAGCTTAGATTGTATCCATACCAGACTTATATGACTGTTGTCATAGCCTGATTAGATCAGTAAAATGCCAACCGAGATTGCGGTAAGGAAACTACTGCATTTAGAGATCAACTCACAAAGCCGCTAATAACTAATCTAGGCATTGTGAGCGATGAGTATCCAAATAAGTCTAATTATATCCCGATTACCTGTGGCGATATGAACTCAAAATCTCATTCCCCTTTCGGCCACGGACCGCGAGGTGGTTTCTACGCCGATTAGTCCATCCGTTCCCTAGACGGGTACAACAACACAAACAATCAGACAGTAGTCCCCCATTTTGGAGAGAAAAAATGTTTGTCGACCGACAGCCATGCGAATATGGAAAAAGACCGGGAAAAGTCGGCTCAAGAATCCTCTTTGAACCCGCTTGCTCTCAGTAAGACAAAACTAAAATGCATGATCTTTTGAATATAACCCAGTAAATTTGGTGTAACTTCATTTCTCCCAACTAAAGATCCCATTTACTTTGTCATGAATTGGGTGATTCTGATTCACGGAGCACATAGAGTCAAATACCAATCAGCATGCAACCCGAATAGTACACGCGGCTAGAGTATTGTGCAGCTGACAGTGTGATATCTGTACATCTATCGAATTTATAACGCAACAATTTGTACGCGAACTGCTCTTGGCCCCTAGCATACGTCACACACTTTTTGGCTAGAAGGAGAAATTGGAAAATGCGACTTTTATCGGAGGTGTCTCGCATGCTCTCGTCGCGGCGACACACACACACACACACAATCCTCGCACAAAAGTAGTTGTCTTATTGTCGAGCCAGACCGTGAAATGACTGCTTTTTGTTGAACACATGAGAGACCCTTGTGATATTGGTTTGCTTAAGTGATATACAACTTAGTGTCACCGGGACGCAACTGAACAACGGTTCTTATTGTCAAGTCAGTGTTTTATTGACATGAAGCAACTGCAAAGTTATTTTAAGTAGTCCTGGGAGTTCTCACGTGAATACAACAGCGTTCCTTGGAGGTAAAGTCACCTTGGGTAGTTTAGAAAACGCACTATTTAGCACTTGCGAGTTGTATTCATATTTTCTGGATTCGAATAGTGGAGGAGCGATTTATAGATAGTTCCTAATAGGTCGAGGGACAACAGCTGTGCAGTGAACCAGTAGCATTCTCTGCGCCGGATGGACAGTTGATTCCATATAGTGAGTCGTTAAGTACTGTTATTATTACTACTACTAGTATTATTGTTATTATTGTTAGTATTACCACTAATACTACTTCTACCACCACTACTACTACTGCTAACAATAATGATAATTCGTCTGTCACTTATTACATACATCACAATATCCGCAAACTTAATCATTTCATTTCGTCTTTGTTACCACGAACACGAAAATGCTTCTACACTACGCATATTTTAAACTGTACCGGCTAGAGGAAGATGCAGTTGCCAAAGAAACTCCTGTTTGCTATCTTGTCTTGTTCTCTAGGAGCGAAAACTTCTTCCATGTACACGACTGTTATTAAAAAGTTCAAATAAAATTGTCCTCAATCGTGAGGATCTGCAACGAGTGCAGCAGTATATGTTGCACTACTAGTTTGGAGCATGGATCTCATACACAGTAAAGTAGGTCAACCAAAGCCCGCCTAATTGCGGGCTTATTGACTTTGTAATTGATTGCGATATTTTCAGAAAAGCAGCAAAAAGTATACACCGCAAATAGATTCGAGCAACTTCCTTGCCTACTTCTACCATGGACACAAAAGATTTTACTTAACACTAAGCCTCTTGACACTGCCGGGTAAAGGTATTCCGTGGCGAGGCTTCAGCAAACTATGCTTCTTGGATCATGAGCGTGATATATTACTGCTCATGGAGTGTTCTGTTTGTACAACAGAATGCGGTTCAACAAAGTTTATCTCCAAAAGTCCAAAGCCTTGAACCGGAGTCGAACCGGATATACTCCGCTAACGGGGCAGATGCTCCACCAACTGAGCTATCGCTGTACAGTCGGTCGGGTGTGACTAACGCAAGTGAATATCCGATGATGCTCAAACCCCAATTCCAACGAGGCACAGAAACTGTCCTGGTTTTAATCACTGGGCTAGCCTCGCCGGTTTGACTCTGGCTCGTGATGTTGGGCTTTCGGATGTGAAAAACGCGAGTGGATTTTCCATTATATTAGTTTAGAGCTCCCCGTACCAACAAAACATTCTATGAACGCTTAACTCGTTGCGCCAGAAAGGTAAACAAAACTGGATATCAAGTGACAAAATTGGTGCGGTTGGATCTTTATTCATGAGAATGAACAATTCACGTGACCTCCAGGTGAACTTTTGACTCGTGGGTTGATAAACAAGACTAGCTGATTGAGACGCTTCATGATTAGATGTGTAACTGGATCAAACTGATTGGCAACAATTTTTTTTATTACGGAACATCAGTGACTTATCATTATTATCTACCCTTATACGAGTTTCCATAATCTTGTCAGCTTCAGCCTTTTTGCATCTGAGTAAAAGAGGAGTTCTGCCCAAACTCATCCAGGCAGTACTACAAATATATTAATGAAGATCTTTGTGTTGAACAGCAGTGATAACTTCATCATCCCAGTCTGCGTGTGTTTCGTGTATGCGGTAAACACAAGCACAGAATTTCACACTTTTACTTAGCACCAACCCAAATGTGGTCTTCGTACATAAGCTACGTGAAGTATTGTCGACAGGTAATGGGTATCGGGGGTTTCCTTTGCATGCAACATATCGTTTGTGCCACTGGCTATGATGATCTTAGGGTCTCAAACGAGCAACCAACCTTCAACCTTGGCTCTAAAGGGAAATGTACTTAAGGATAACTGAGCCCTCTTACTCAATCTTGAGCTAATTGCCACGTCGTTTCATGCAGCCTTGTATGGAGTATGCCAGTAGAATAAGTACAGTTGGATGATAGTCTGACACCTACAAGATAAGCTTCGAAGCAAGGGAGGTGGTGTTGAGCTTGCATCAGTGGAAGAGTGATTATTCGCATACAGCATACTATGAAGAAGCTCAAAGTTGCTCACACGCTTTGCCAAAATGTGCGAGATAATGGAGGTCTATTACGAAAAGTTTTCGAAAGTCCTTAGCTCTGAACCCCCGAGTTTCGTAGCCGAATGGCAAAACTCTGCCAGCCGTGTCCTTGCATAGTTGCACCTTAAACCATGAAAAAGGGATGTGGTGGCGGTATCACGCCTTCGGGCTTGTGTTACTTGTGTTGTGTTACCCGCTTCGACTATTCCATTACCAGTTATGCAGCCGTTGGTCAAATGTCATATTCAACCACTGTATCTCTTGGGATTGTGGCGGGGCCTTTAAATACCGGCCTTGCGTTGACTACCACTGTACCATCGTTCGTGGTTTATCGAGGAAGCTCATTTTCTGTTTTCGATCCCGTGGACAAACTAATTTGTAAAGCCAAGTGTTATCTTACAACGGCCTCTTTGTAAATCCCACACGTTTCTTTGCGCTTAGTACCAAGCTTCAGGCACTTTCGAGTGCAGTCAGAAATCATGTGCAACTTCTGTTCCCGAAGGTTCGTGGTCATTCAAGAAAACTGCTCAAAGACATCATACCGTCTCAAAATCCGGATAGCATCAGTACTATTCTCAAACACTTGTTCCGATTTTGGGGAGCTTGATAAAGTATCCAATGCCATCTCGCAAAACAAAAATCAAAAGACGTTGGGGCGATTCTCTTCCAGGAAAGTTTATGATACAAAGAAATCAACGGTCATTTTAATCATATTTGTAGATGTGACATATTCAGAGACATTGGACTCGTGAACCCAAGACTCGGTGGAGCTGGAGCAATCAATTTTATCCCTCACAAAAGGTGTTAGTCTCTGCACCTCTCATTTCAAGATGAAGATGAAGATCAATTGCATTGTCATTCGCTGTAACCCATCATTTCTAAGCTCATTTGGACAGCTTATCCCCGATACAACATAATTTACACCGGAAACTCCCATTACTGACACCGAAAAGTCCATCGATAGCCTTTCTAACTACCTCGTTGCAACTACCGATCAGTCTCAGTGTATAACAGTATGCAAATTCAATGGACTTGACTTATCTTTCTTAACCGCATTGGGGTTTCCAAATCTTATGCACTTCCCAACAAGCCGCAGAACCATTATGAACTCATTATCAGTTAATTATTCAGTTATGTTCACTGTGTACAAACACATCCCTGTGGCAGTTCTGACCATGGTACTTCACTCCTTCGTCCCAAAGTTTGCTGTAGAAGCAGATCGTTGGTCAACTCCCAGCACTCCTCGTGCACCGTCTGTAGACGCGCTTGCACCTCTCAGAATATCTGTAGGTTTTCAGCATTTATTGACTCCGCTGACTTTGCCATTTCCACTTTTTATAATGCGTCCCCATAATGTGAACACTTAACTGACCGACTTAATTTGTGCAGAGACCTGTATTGCCCCAATGACACCTATTATGTTCGACCCAATGGGTTCTCCTCTCCTTGTTTGAAGAAGCACTGCAGAGCTAGGGGAAGAGCCTGTTAGTCTGGCTGGCATCACGCGGTGAAAAATCTATCCATACTCATCAAGACTGAAGTAGGAAGACTAAAATGTCTGCGTGTAGACACGGCGCTAGGTAACAAGAACGGCCGGGAGATGTGGAAAGCCCTGAAACAGTTGTGCTATGCCCAGCCCAAACTGAAGCTAAAAGTAGATATCCGAATAACCAATTCAATTGGTCCTTCATATGCTGCCTCTCATGAATTCAACAGGTCGAGTGCCATAAGTCTGGTGGTCCCTACTAGCTATCTCCAAAGTTGCCTAAAGCCAGCCCTCTCGAACTCATGACCTCTTTGACTAACCTATTTAATCGTTTTATTGATTCTGGGGTGATCGCTGATTGTTAAAGGTCTGTACGCATCATATCTGTACACAAGAAAGGTTCTAACAAATATCGTCCGATAGTTTGCACATCTGCTTTGCTTAGAGTATTTCAGTATGTACTCCGCCACCGCACGAGTGCCCAAGTTCGCTCTCCCGACCTTACACAATTTGCTTCAGAACCCACTGAGTCTACCCTTGATTTTGTTGGCTACATTGTTAACTTTATTTATTCAACTCCTGATCAAGGTGGCCGTAAAGTAAGGCCAATATTTTTACTACACGAATGCATTTGGTTCTCTTCATCGTAGTACTTTTATAGAAGACTTTCGACTAGCGGCTTAGGAACGTGTATTTTATTAGGCTTCGAAACGAACTACCAAAGAAATCCCCTTATTCAAACGCATAGAGAAGACTCGTGTCCGTAGACAGATGCGGTTGTGTATTCTATGTATATCGTGAAAGTGAAATAGTACCGACACGAGAAATACACGAAAAGCAAACGGTGGCAACGGTGAAGGAAGAGGCGGACCGCGAGAGTACACTCGGCGAAAACCGAAAGTGTGACAAAGGCGAGGTTGAGACGGAACTTGTTGTCGGTCAGTTCAGTAAAATATGAGCAACCGAAGAGAAAAAGTGCGATCAAAACCAGGTTTCAAAAGTTCGTAGAGAAATTCAATCCAAAATGATGACCGGAGAGTGTCCATTTTGTCAGAACGGTCTAGGTCACTACTCTCTCCTGCGAATTCTACATGAAAATGGAGCTAGCCGCCGTACTCAAACCGCCTTGGTAACTGTTTTCCCAAGGGCACACCGTTGATTTACTGTGGTAAGAGGTAATCGCCTTCTCTTCAAGCTAACTCTGGTGCTTTTCAGGATGCTATCTTATCCTCTTTCCTTTTTTCCGTTTCCAATAATAGGCTGCCCATTTCGCTTTATCTCATTGGCTGCAGATACACCGATAATGCTGTTCTTGGATGTCCCTATAACAGAAACGAAAGCTTGAGTTTTATTTAGAACAGTCTGAAGGAAGTTGGCTATTGGTCTACGTCTCACTCCCTTTCTCATAGTGTCCTAAAATGCATTGACGTACCCATCAGTCTTTAATGGTGATCGGGCTATGAAGCTGTTTTTCATAAAGTCCCATATCGTTCCATTGATAACCAACATCTTCCTAAAGCTTCTCCTGTCCTATACCTAGGAGTTACTCTAATTCATATCCTCTGTTGGGCTAGTCACGTTTAAACAGTCTTTGCTAGAGCCAGAAAGCTTTCTTTTTATCACTGAGACAACGAAAACTCAGAGTATCTTGAAATCTTGTACTTTACTTGGTAACCTTTTTCATTCTACCTTATTGACTTTAAAATTCCCCGTAATTTTTCTTGGTTTAAAAGAAATTATTTGGATCTCCGTCAACCAGCAACATAGCTCAGTTGAGGGGCTACCGATCAAGTTGTCAACAGGGAAAATCGGACCAACCGAACAGAACTGGTGTCCAAGAGAATCAAGCTAATGACCGCTGGTAACTGATCAGAAGGCAGCCGAAATACTCAGAAAGCCGGAAAATCGATGTTGGTGCAGCATGGTCTGGAAAAGGGTTATATAAACCACTGTGTTTTTCATGAACTTACCATTTTTGGCCTTCCAAATACAAGTGTCCACATCCGTCTTGTCATCGTCCTTACAAGTGTACTACCCTCGTCGATCACTTCTCAATGGGACGAACAGCACACGGCTGAACGTGATCCAAAGGACCTTGAAATATATTCGTAGAATGTATTGTTGACAAGAAGAGCCTGAATCTTAAGTAATGAAAATCCTGTTACATTTTCCACGTCGAAAATGTGATAATACTGGGTCGCCATCTCGTTAGCTGTGAGTCAAGGTCACGTGTTCGACCAGGGCTCATTGCCGAATCTAACGCCAGGTGATATAATAGCACTCAGAGCGTTTGGTGTTCCTATGGGAACAGATAAAAGTCAGAAAATAGCCGAAAATGTAGTTCAAAAGTTTCCTAGACGTTTGCTATTGGGCGAACTTTGACCTATTTTAGTACTCACACACCAAACCGTACAATCAACCCGGTTCGCCTTATACAATGTGTTACACAGTTTCTGGGAGAAGCTGACTTTGATTACCTTTTGACTGTAACTGGAGGTTGAAATCGTCCAAATCACAAACAGGTTGCATTTATCAATAAATGCCCCTGATTTATATCTTCTAAGAGCCAAATCATCACTAGGCAATAAAAACTGTCAAGTGGGATGAGATTCTAGCAACTCTAAGCTGTCCGGGCTACACCACTACCAAGTATTACCACATTAGACTCAGGTAAAAGTCTGAGGAAGAAACGTGAGCGCAGGGGAGGGGACATATCAGTAACTGCCTAGACCTGGAGTACTGAGCGATAGTCACTTTGGTAGCAAGCCTTCCAAGTGTACTAGTCAAACGGGTATTTTAGGAACCATTCCGGGTATTGTGAACTGTTGTGTCACTCGTTAGTGCAATAAGGAATAAGAGAGTAGCCGACGGAATCTTGCTCAAATTATCTGCCTGAGCATCTACATGTAACTGTTGAACAACCGAGTACAGCGTTCAGTAAGGCAGAAGGTTGTTGCAGACAATTCGTTGTACAGTAGCGCAGTTCACTTCTCCTTCCTGAAATACTTTTCTTCCGGCGCACAAAACAAGACCAGTTGAGATAGCTCTACTTAGTGGCTGGTCACAACCCTCACTTCGCAATGCTGCTCGCATACACTGGCAGTGTTATATGACACTTACTGCTTGCCAGGTGGCAAAACGACCACATATGTAAGTAACTTGGCAAATCTGAGCCCCATAAGTTCTTTATTTACTACATTTATGGTAGCGGTTCTCCAATCCGTATTGTGGAGGCTTTCGTGGTACAGTTTTTTTCTCTAAGTTCTTCCTGTGAACTCTTTCAAATTCTTTGGCGGCTTACAGCTGATAAGGAGTGGCATCCAGTTATTTGGTAGGATTTTGCAATCTGTAATTTTTCACAATCCATACGGCATTTATTGAAATGGTTTATGGAACGCATATAGCAAGTTTTCTAACAATGTGCTTGCGCTGAGGTGCGGAGGATGCTCAAAATGATCTTGTGAGGGTGTCGGCTTACAAATCATCGATTTATGGCCTAGTTTCGTTAGCCGACCGCTGATATTGGGTTTTCATGGGTCATTTCTCGTCTAGTATGCTCAGTCTTTGGCCAAGGCAACTGAAGCGCCTGAACTAGTCGCCTTAGCGCTCGCAGATCCGGGCTTAGTAGACCTAAGGCGATCGCCTCAGCATGACCACCCACCAGCTGACAACCACCACATTGTTTGCCCCCACACCACACACCTATTGTAAAAATGACCTCCAACTCGCTCAGCCGCCAATCAGATGCACAACTGTCGCCTATATGGTGTGTATGAGCAAGGTCAGAAATCATTGAAAACAATTGTTTGCTCTCCAGTGTTGTTTTCCCAATATTTATTTGTAAGTCGGTTTTCCCCGTAATTGAGAAAACTGAGTGGCAAGGTACTCCGTAAATGCTCTTTCAGGGTACAAAATTTCCAACAATAATTAACCACCTCTTCCACGAATCTTTCTCATTCTGGCTGATTTAACTGGGCATTTTTTCATAACTCAGATGCGTGTACTATCTCCGACAAACACGGCTAGCACGGTCTGTGTACTGTATGCCGGATAGATGGTGGAATTAGTTGTTATCGGAAAATGCACATCGGCAGTTATCGGTTCCATGAAACAGTCGATGGGAGTTTGTCAATTATGAGCGTCGAATCTTTCCCAAAAGTCTGAGTTCTCCTGTTACCAACGAATAAATTTTCCACGGTTCGTTTCAGTGTAACCGAATTCAGCAAATGAAACCAGAAATATTGAATCTTCTACTTCCAGCAGTTTTCGGAATCCACGTTGACAAAAAGTGATTACCGGTTCGAGATTTTCATAGAAAAATGTTGCAATCAAATGAAACAAGCACTTAGTGCAACAAAAACGTAGTGAGCTGAGATTCAGTAGGCGATCCAGCCAGCTGTACTTCACAAACTCATGAAGATGTTTCCCTTGAAAGAACTGAAAAGTATGGACAATATTTCAACAATGATGAGACTGAGCAGAAAATATAACCGAGTCATTTCAACGCATTAATAATACAGTTATCATCAGTCCTGCTATATATATATATATATATATATATATATATATATATATATATATATATATATCAAATGAGAAGTCTGCCCGCAAACCATCTCTCTTTATTGGTAAAACAAAATAAATCTATGGGTTGTTTGTCCATGTACCCAGTCGCTGGACACAACATTTTCCTCCAAATGATGTAGGTGATCACGCCTCGAGGCTTAAGTACAGCTGATAGAATGCATCCCTCACTCTATCGAGCTACTCCATCGATCGATTATCCTGTCGACCGTGAATTAGTGGGTTTGATACTGCACAGCTGCAGACTCCTAAATGACTCGACTAAATACCTAAGACGAATCAACACTCTCTCACATATATAATGGGAGTTTATGCTTGCATTTGGGCTTGGACAAAATGATATACTTGTCGCTCGACTACGGCAAATTCTCCTTAGGGCAGAAAGTGTAACCCACATAGATGAGTCAGTTTGGGGCAAGGAAAATGTGATAAAAACTCAGAAATTTGAACGTGATAATAGGGACGATGATGAAAGTTACGATGATGATGACGCTGATGATGATGATAATGACGACACTGCCAACGACATGAATGAGTGAGTGGCTGTGAAAGATTGGCTGGGTGTAAGTGCCATGTGCAACACAAGGACAGAATCAGAAATCAGATTGCAATTAGTATTTTGAATGCCACTCACTCACTCACTCACTCACTCATTCACTCATTCACCCACTCACTCAACCAATCACTCAACCAATTACTCACCCAATCACCCACTCAATCACTCGCTCACTCACTCACTCACGCACTCACTCACACACCTATTGGCGGATACAGATCGATTTAATTTAAAAGCCTACTTCTTTCGAATAACATACCGATCAGATTCTCTGAAAATCCGTATAAAAATCTAAAAACATTTATTCCTAACTCCCTTTTATCTGAATGATTCAAATTCAGGTAATCAGGAAGTGGCCATAGCTGACACTTTCGAAAAGTGCCTAAGACTCTCTAAATAGGTGCCTTATTCGCGTAATCGGAATGGTATCAATTATGCTGCATCACAATTGACCCCACTATAACCGATCCCTCTGACGAGTGGTGGCCGTTCAAAACCAGTAAAGGAAGTTGAGTTGGCACGCATTCCTTTCTCGTGGAGCAGATTTGAAAAATTTCGTCTTTAAAATGGACTATGAGTAAGAACATCACCAAAATTGATTTGGACCGTCCAGGTCATGTGCTCTCAACACCATACTGATTTTAATCATGAAAGACTCTGGCAAAGCACGAGTAAAACAACACCAGAAATGTTTACCAAAACACATTTATACAAGGATACAATTTGAAAGGGATGACGTTAGGAACTGTCTCGGGAGAAACCGATTATTGTGTGCAACTGATTCTTCTTCTTAAAACTATTTATTCCGTCCAGCCAATAGATCTTACTCTCATAAAAATATATTCGCTGAAAGTTGTGTTTGTAAAAGCTAATTTGTAGTACTGATAACATCGTGAATTTCTTGACCAGATCGATTTGCAGCTATTCTAATCTAATCTAATGCAATCCAGTTTGATTGAAATTTCAAAGAATGATTCAAATCAGACGTATCAAACCACAAGTCATGACGTCAATCAAAAATGTGATTGCCACTAAGATTTGACCCCATGGTCCTCACCGCGTTTCTTCGTGGTCGTGGTCCAACGCAGTCCAGGTCATTGTAAACGCGATCCACATATATTCAGATAGCACAATGACGTATGCATTGACGACACTGTGCCAACGGTATGAGTGAGTGAATGTGAAAGGTTGGGTGAGCGTGAGTGAGATGTGCAGCACAAGGACAGAATCAGAAATCAGATTGGAATTAGTATTTTCACCGTCACTCACTCACTCAAACACTCATTCACACACTCACTGACGCTTTCATTCAATCACTCGTATCAACGAATCAGCCACTCGATCAGTCAATAACCAGGGCACTCATTCACTGGAAATCTCAAAAACGGGTGCTTTGCATGGAAGGAAACAGGTGATGCGAACCGAAAAATGTGTCATGGTTCAAAGATTTTGATAAATCACGAACAAATTTAAATTCGAATGAATGCAGGTTGTAGTGATAACCGAGCGTGGAATGTTGTTCGATTGCAACTTTATAATATTATATATATATATATATATATATATATATATATATATATATATATATATAAATTTGTCCAAATTTATCACCAATTTGATTCTAGTTCATGGTGTGGAATTTCGAATGGACGATGACTTCTGCTGCAGCCGCAGACCCGTAAATGTAAACGAATAAATCTGAGAATCGCGGCAGATAACGTGGCCGTTACCGCTAGTGTAAACGGGCATCTCAGACACACTCAGCTGTAGTCATCTAACTCGTGGAAAAAAATGACACCTCGTGTGGGAACTGCTACTCCACCAACAAAACAATGTTTCCTTTCAGGAAATTATCCACAGTGTGAGATGACCGCACCAGAAGAATGTCTAGACCATGGTTTGTCACTTTCGCGTGAAGTGCTACAAAGATTGTTCATTCAGTGACACGACGACTTGGCGAAAAATTCCAAATTCACGTGGCATCTCGACCAGAAAATCCAACTGTAACCAGCACAATCACTCTCGCCTAATTAGTCCCGACATCTGCCGAGTTAGCCACATTTTGTATTACAAAGGCAACATAGAATAGAACAAGAAACGGTACAACTTCTACGAGACCAAGATCATTCGGAGAGAGAAAGATTTCATTCCAACCCTCATTCATCCTTACGAGATCCATACAAGGGGGGAACGTACCCATTCATGAAGGAGCTGATTGCATTTCAGCTGGCAGCCACTAAGTGAACTTTGCCCACCACCCCTCCACGTAAACTCTCAGAGTAGACACATGTGACTTATGTGGTGAGGAGTGGATGGGCCACGATCGTTCTCTCGATTGTTTGAAGCCTTTTTGCAATGTACAATGAGCTGGAGTGTTGGGTGATAATGCATGAGCCGATCCATGATGCGCTGGCATAAACTCGACTGACGGAGTGTGTTTCTGATTCGGATGTGACCATTTCGAGTCACGCACTCCACCGAGCTGACAAGAACGAAAGCGAAGACAGAGGTGGTATCATTCGTTTTGTCAGGTCGGATACACCATCACCACAGCTGGATTCCTATCAAGAAGCCACGTTGAATCCTTACGGTACTGTTTGAATCTGGTTGCAATTCGACATGAGTGCTTGGGTTTCACTCATCAGCAACTGGCAGTGAACCTCCCAGACATACTTCTGGACGTACAAAGATGGGCAGTGGACATCCGTTGTTTTAGTCTTGACGACTTAAATTATCCAAATGATGAGTGAGTGGAACAACAATGCCTCCTTTCACGGACTCAATTTCTTGAGAACAATTCTGAGTATAGGACTCATTGTTGCTCCAGTATGTGCGGTAAACTACGCTTAAGTGAGATGGTCACAGCTCCATAAGCTCGGATGGTGAACAGATCATATACCGTCCACTTATTAGCAGTAGTGATCATTTGGTTGTGGTTGCACAGTGGCAACGAAGGACGCAGGCTTAGTCCACCTACGAGGGTGTGCCTTGTATAACACGCATGACTTTTGATGAAACCCGTAATTCTGCAGCTTCTACAAGCATTGTAGAACTTCGAATGAAAATGTTATTTTGGGGATTATCATATCCTTGACATAAATGGTTGAAACGTTCTGTAAATTGTGAATGTCAATTTGAAGAATGTGCATCAACTTACTTCATCAGTATTTATCTTCCCACTATCTGACAGACTGGGAGAGTGTATTAGTTCAGTCCATTTAATTCTTCATTGTTAATACTTTCGTAGATGATACTACCCCTAATTAGATGGTCATGATTAAGTTCACCTCTCATCAACCAGTGTAATCAGTTTTGCAAATGCGAAGTCACTGTTCTGGTTTTCTGGATTTGTTCGCTGTAGTAATACAATGTGCATTAATATGACTAGAGTTTTGGAGAATATAATTCCAATGCCAATACTGCGCAAGTGAGCGAGAAATAATTACCGAGTGTGACTGCGTATCGTAGCACAGCGTAGCGCGGCGACGGAAAAGAAAGTCGGATCGGACGGAAGGTTTGATCCTCATTCACTTACGTACGCACTAAGCTAACTCAATCACTCACTCACGAGTCGAATTCACCCACACGTTCACACAATCATTCATTCACTAACTCATTCACTAACCAAACGAACTCACTCACTCACTCACTCACTCACTCACTCACTCACTCACTCAATCGCTCACTCACTCACTCACTCACTCACTCACTCACTCACTCACTCACTCACTCACTCACTCACTCACTCACTCACTCACTCACCCACTCACCCACTCACTCACTCACCCACTCACTCACTCACTCACTCACTCACTCACTCACTCACTCACTCACTCACCCACTCACTCACCCACTCACTCACTCACTCACTCACTCACTCACTCACTCACTCACTCACTCACTCACTCACTCACTCACTCACTCACTCACTCACTCACTCACTCACTCACTCACTCACTCACTCACTCAATCAATCAATCACTCACTCACTCACTCACTCACTCACTCACTCACTTACTCACACACTCATTCATTTAGTAAGCGAACTCACATCACTCCAGGATAATTACATTCCATTATGATCATGTGATGGAGATGGACAAATCCAGGATATTTGATCACCTGGATAATCAAAAAATACCAACGAATCAATTGCATACGAATCCGAGAACAAAAAATTTGGAAACTGATTTGTGATGCTGACAACACTCAAATTTCTCTAGCCGTCTCACATTCTTCACAGTCTTTCGTCTTTCAATCAGAATGTCGAATCACTGACCGTGTTGTGCCTTCGAAAACTGAGGCATCGATCGAATTGTTCACCTGTCAATATTGCCTCACATGGGTGTCACATTCAGCAGCTGGAAAGGCCACGCAACAAAAATTTACCTCATACGTGATGGAAGTCAGCAGTGCGAGTATGAACCATATCGGGTAGAGAGATTTCGTGGATAGGTAATGAGTGACCACTACCAAGCGAATCATGTATCTCAGGTTGGACAGCATTGCGATTGGTAGCTTCACTTGAGAAAATCTGATGAGACATTCGAATATACTCATCAATGGAACCCTCATTGCGATCTGTCTACTACCCAACCAATGATTTACACGACTGTCAAACATAAACTAAATCGATCCACAACTACCAAATCCCATTCACCGATGTTCGGTGAGCTATATTGGTCGAACGACAAAGTTGTTTCCACAAAGAACCAAGAAACACGAGTTGGTCTGATTCGATGTGGGACTATGAAGACCGATTTCAGTGCGATCATTCCGTTTTCCTTCGAATCAGACTATGAACTAAGTGAAAGAAGTGCTTTCAAGATGATCTACATGATCACTCAGGAAGTATGTAGTTCGACTGGTGTTCATGAATCGATTGTCAAGATGGATGAAAAGAGAGGAAGGGAGCGATGACGATTCTAGTCTGTACCCGTGCCACACAGCGTGAAATCGACCACACGTGAGACATCGTTAATAGTCACGTGACTGTTCTTCATTTGTCACCTGTCATCCGGTCAGACGCAGGTATGCTAACTACTCAGCGCTGGTTACAATTTACGAGTGATTTACCACTGAGAATTTCGAACACAAAGAAAGTTGAATTACATCGGAATGTCAGACGAACAAGTTAGTCCCGCACAATGAACCAATTTATCTAGGCCACCCTTACAAGCCGTGTTCATATTTAACGTAATAGTGGAATAAATACTGAGCAAGCCACATTTCACTGCCCTACCTGATTTGGTTTTAAACGAATGGTAGAAAAACTGGATAGGTTCAGTAGTATTTCGTACACCACATCGCAGGCCTTATCGACCCTCGATCAACTGACGAACCCCCACAAAATTAATTTCACTTTCCCACATTTCCTGTTTCATATCATAACTAAATAATTCAAACAGAACATTCAATACAAAGTTAGATCTGTGGTGATCTGCTCTGGGGCCAGTTGAAATTGACTGATTTTGGACACAGTGAAAACATTCCAGAAATCTTAAACAATCAAAATTTGTAAACTGTCGAATCGAACTAGTTGTTGAAACTGTGCAAGTGGAATTCACCACAAGTGGCTCTTATTACTGACGAACAAATGCTGGTCATGTCAGAAACAGTTGTTTTCCCTGTAGTGCTCGCCACCTTATTTCCGCCTGGCAGAAAAAAGCATATTACGATGCAAAACCATATGAAGAGCACCCAACCATGTCATGGCCCAATTATAAAGTCATACTTGACGGGAGGCTGATTGGAGGAATGATTTCAGTTGACTTCGAATGTGCCACCTTGGTATTATAGTCATATGAAAGTGATTCGTTATATATCCATATTGTTTTCGTGATGACGGAGAAGAGTGTACATGATATCGGAAAATTTCACCCACTTACTGAGAAAGAGAAAGATAAAATTCTGCAAGCCAATCGGATAGATGTTTCTGTCACCGAAACTGTTCGAAATACTTCCGTGAACAATACACATGGTGTGTAGTATTCAAAGAAATCATGGTGACCGACAGAGACAGTGTGCGCAAAATACAACATATTCGACTTGGATAGAATTGTTTTCAGCAGAAAGACAAGACGAACTTCATAATAGTATCACATTTTTGCAACAAGAATATACTCCAGCGCTATCATGCAAAGTCATTAAAAACCTATCTCAGGTTTCCGGTCACCTGAAGTTGACATTATGAGCCGAAAAATTGTGCTCACGTGCTCCAGTCGCGAAGCTATTCAAATGTTACTGTAAAGTAATTTCGTTTATCGGTTTACTGCGTATATGATCAACTCTAAGGGGCTCACACAAATGCAGTCGATGATATGAAATTCCTCAGAAACCCAAAACCGATAGCTTTGAGTTTGAATTACACATTACGTCGGTTGATATGGGATGCAATAGATCAATACCAAATTTGTGGATGATTATTATTACAAGCAAATTCTGAACAACGCAGATTTTATAGGGTTCACAAAAAAATGCTTCCTGTTCATCAGAATGGAAGAATATTTTGCTGCACGGTAATGTGCCAAGTCACTCCTCATATCAGCTTGTCTAACTGTCTAACTGTCTTGGATACACTGAACAGTTCATTTCATAATTTCAAAACACAGTTCCATCATTACAACCATCTACCAAAAGCCTCAGATATGAATGTACTCGATAGTGTATCTTCAGTATTGACAAAATAAGTTCATACGGTTGGATACACCAATTCAGTTATTGGACTGTGGATAAAAAGCTGAACTAATTCACTAAGAATAAAGGTGAATCGGCATATTATCAAACGAAAATAATATACACTTTGAGTATGATGGCTTAAGTGGAGAAATTCATATTTTTCTTTTTCCAATGTTCAACCAAGCCAGATGGTGTTCACGGACATGTTCGGATATGCGTCTGGTTTTATGGCCAATGCATGCAGTTCCACATGAACAGGTAAATGAGTATTCACAGAATGAGATGGCAGAATCTGACATCCTATGATTGAGCAATGAAACTAATTATGAGTGCTGTGTATTCATACATTGTTGAGTCTGATCACATAGTGAATGTGAACGATTTAGAGAGTTCTAAGTGGGCAATGAAGATTGGTGATATGCCGCAGACCAGTCACAGCGGAAGCGAAAGTGGCTTGTAATTGTCTCCGCAATCCTCCGTTGTGCGTTTGAAAGCTGTCCGTAAAAGCACAAAGGAGTAGTTAGTAAGCTGTTGGCAGCCATATTGGAACTCGACTGATGTGAGTGTAGGATCCTGTTGAGACATTCACTGAGCCCGTGTGCTCATGGAATTTCCTTCCCTGTATCTTGCAGATCGAACACGTGCAATCTCCGTCTAGGAACTCTGATTCTTGTATATTACATAAGCATCCATGGCCCACTCTACTCCGACACACAACAGAGATCCATTTATGAGACTGATCACACCAGTTATCAATTGAACTCACTCAGAGATCGGAGGTAGATCTGGATCACGCGTGCGCATGTTAGTCTCGATAAAGTTTGCACGAAGTTGAATTTTCGGATCTGTCTGCAGTTCTTCATTTATTTCCGAAAATGCTTTTATCCATTTCGAATTTAGATCAATCACGCAATGTTTTTCACACATGAACTGATCTTATTGTCATGCTTGCCTGTACAGGAGTGCAGTTAAGGGAACAGTCCCTTTGACCTCGACGGCAAAGAACATTGTTCATGAGATTTGGAGCACGCTAAGCACGGCATTCAGGTCGCACACAGCAGATAAGATCACAATATCATAATCATTGTGCAGATGATAATGAGAATTTCACCATCGAAACGTGCAGCCAACGTGATCTCCTAACAATACCGGTATTGGAGATGATTCAGTCCATCACACTATCAAAGACAACCACAAATCGTGACCTTGTAACTTGGAACGTTGTGGCGAGTCACATGCTTGCGTATGAGTGCATTTGAAGGGGTATAGTCCGTTGCCCCAAAAGCCCACTGCACTATTGGGGATGACCGGGAAATCTGACCCTGAGATTTGGAGTGGAGAACCATATAAGGTCCCAATACTTCGGGAGTCATAATGAGCCGGAGGATAGTGGATTATACTCTACCACCAGTGTAACCGATGGTAGCGGATAAACGCTTACATCACGCGAAAAACTGGTCTCAGATGAAATCAAATCGTATCTTTCGGAAAATCGTACTAAAAGCTACTGACAATAGTAATCGGTTCAAAATGATGAGTCTCGAACAATGCGATTTAGTGTGTCCTCGGACAGAGTTAACAATATTCCCTAGCTACGGTGACGTAACACTTGGTGGGAATGCACAAACGTATAACTATAGAGGAAAAGCCAAATATTATGTACATGTGGATGAGGTCAGTGCTTTCTGTCGGTGAAGGGAATTGAGACTGAATCTAAATGACTGAAATCTGAATTTTTTGGTAATCGCAACAAGTGACCAACCTTATTGGACATCGAATGCTGACTTCTGATCGGCCAACAGACTGAGCAGCCCAATTTGCCTCATCCTTCATCGTCTTGACATATCGGAATTTGCATATAAATACTATTCTAATATACCGCCTTTTACCGTTCTTCTTTAATCAAAACTCATAAAACACCATTGTGTTGGTTTTTGCCTACCGCATCTTGTTGTAACACTACTTTTACATGAATAATGAAAAAAAACAATTATTCAGTTACGAAGAGGTTACGAATGTTTGAAGTGGGGTGAATTTTAAGAAACACTTGCACTTGAATATTTGTGATCGTCTAGGATGAGTTAGGTGAAGCACTACTTTCGATCAAAACTCCTCAGTCTGCGAGGCCGGATGGTGAATATCTTCTAGTGAAAAAAAATTTGAGTGACGTGTTAACCCCGCCTATCCTCAGATATCCCAATGGGTCGGTGTTATGAGGAAAACTAACGAGAGAGAAAAAGAAACCATCGTTGTTACTTTGGTAAACGGCTGCTCAAAGGTGGTCGTTGGTGACTATCGTCTTGATATTTTTGCAGATTTTGATTATGTTTTGAGGTGATCCAAATGGTAAAAGTCATGGACCCTGGAGAGATTTGAACCTAAGCATGGTTGCCCCCCCCCTCCCCGCCGCTCTAGTACGCCGAGAGCCCTACATTCAGATCACCTCAAAACATTGTCAGAATCCGCCAATATATCAATACATTCAAAATATGTCCAAAGCACTGAACTGGTGGACTCCGGTTAGTACAAGGGGAAATCCTTGATTTAGGCAGTCAAATTACAAGGTAGTTCACTGTGGTGGATGCCATGTGCTACTGTAATTTAGGCGTGTATACTGTGTGATCCATATGCGAAAGTCAAAAGCCCTTCATGGTGGCCTCGTAGCTCAGCTGGTAGAGTGCTTGCGTTACTATAGTGAGGGTGACGACCATAAGTGGGTTTGAATCCCGCCGGGGTCAACGACGTTTAACATTTGGATCACCTCGAAGCATTGTCTTATCTGCCTATTATCCGTTGTTTCGAAGACACTGGATTGTCTAGTGGCTTTCCTCCTTATGAACACATCCGGAGTCATCAACTACTGTGACCACAATAAAATGGGTTTTAGAGGAAATGATCGTGTATGTCCAGCCTGCTTCTCGTTCATAAAGGCTGCTCATAGGCCAAAGCCAGAGCGAGCCCCACGGACGTAATGTCTGTTGACGTTAGCAAAGCTTTTGATGAAGTACCGCATGGAAGATTGTTGCAGGGACCCGGGGCCCCTTGAGCTTAAGACCTACTACTCCAATGGACTTTGGATTTCTTAAAAGAAAATGTTTTCCGTGAGAGTCACACAGTCACTTGTGTTGCTTCGAGGCCTCAAAGGGAGTTCCACAAAGGTTGGTCCTAAAGTTATTGAACTTAGTGATGTAAAGAAAAGAGCAGCTCTCCGTTTTTAAATCGGTTTTCCCCATTAACGCAAACGACTTCAAAATATGGCATACAGTTTGATCACGGGAATATCGGCAAGTTTTGCAGAATAACCTTGACGAATTGGAGAAGTAGTCTGAGGAAGGGCAACCCCAACCAGTATGGATAATTGTGCCAACATGATCTTGTTGAAGTTGGAGAATGGCAAATCCTAAAGCACCCACGGGACACCAATTCACACTTTAAATTATGATAACGAACTTGGTATAGCAGTAGCCCTAACTCTGAAGACAAAAGTATCGGAAACTGTTCAACAATATAGCAAACCGTATGAATAAACTTACCCGCCATCTTTCTGGGGGGTAAATCGTCAGCGTAGAGAGCACGGAGGAACGTTTAAAACCCGATCGAGGATAACCGAACGGAAAAACGGAAGTCATTCTCAAAAGGAAATAATGTATTGGTACAGATAAACGAGGACGGAACAAAAGGTGAGAAAAAAAGAGAAATACCACTCTTGGACACTTATAATAGGAAATAGTTGAAATTATGATGAAAAATGATCTGTAGTGGGTCAGCCACCGTGACAATCTGGACGTCTTTTTGAGGAAGTGCTGGTAGGATAAATTTCATGCCTCTCGAGCTGATGCGACGAGGCTCACAGGGAATAATTCCGTCCTACAGCCACCTCAGAAGATTAGAATGGAAAAATGCTATTAGATTTTGCACTAACAACTTCATTCGGTTTTATGCTAATCGTGATTCTTGTTCTGCGATTGAGATATGCAAAGAGGCGTTTTGGATCACAAATATTCAAGTGCAAGTGTTTCTTAAAATTCACCCCACTTCAAACATTCGTAACCTCTTCGTAACTGAATAATTGTTTTTTTTCATTATTCATGTAAAAGTAGTGTTACAACAAGATGCGGTAGGCAAAAACCAACACAATGGTGTTTTATGAGTTTTGATTAAAGAAGAACGGTAAAAGGCGGTATATTAGAATAGTATTTATATGCAAATTCCGATATGTCAAGACGATGAAGGATGAGGCAAATTGGGCTGCTCAGTCTGTTGGCCGATCAGAAGTCAGCATTCGATGTCCAATAAGGTTGGTCACTTGTTGCGATTACCAAAAAATTCAGATTTCAGTCATTTAGATTCAGTCTCAATTCCCTTCACCGACAGAAAGCACTGACCTCATCCACATGTACATAATATTTGGCTTTTCCTCTATAGTTATACGTTTGTGCATTCCCACCAAGTGTTACGTCACCGTAGCTAGGGAATATTGTTAACTCTGTCCGAGGACACACTAAATCGCATTGTTCGAGACTCATCATTTTGAACCGATTACTATTGTCAGTAGCTTTTAGTACGATTTTCCGAAAGATACGATTTGATTTCATCTGAGACCAGTTTTTCGCGTGATGTAAGCGTTTATCCGCTACCATCGGTTACACTGGTGGTAGAGTATAATCCACTATCCTCCGGCTCATTATGACTCCCAAAGTATTGGGACCTTATATGGTTCTCCACTCCAAATCTCAGGGTCAGATTTCCCGGTCATCCCCAATAGTGCAGTGGGCTTTTGGGGCAACGGACTATACCCCTTCAAATGCACTCATACGCAAGCATGTGACTCGCCACAACGTTCCAAGTTACAAGGTCACGATTTGTGGTTGTCTTTGATAGTGTGATGGACTGAATCATCTCCAATACCGGTATTGTTAGGAGATCACGTTGGCTGCACGTTTCGATGGTGAAATTCTCATTATCATCTGCACAATGATTATGATATTGTGATCTTATCTGCTGTGTGCGACCTGAATGCCGTGCTTAGCGTGCTCCAAATCTCATGAACAATGTTCTTTGCCGTCGAGGTCAAAGGGACTGTTCCCTTAACTGCACTCCTGTACAGGCAAGCATGACAATAAGATCAGTTCATGTGTGAAAAACATTGCGTGATTGATCTAAATTCGAAATGGATAAAAGCATTTTCGGAAATAAATGAAGAACTGCAGACAGATCCAAAAATTCAACTTCGTGCAAACTTTATCGAGACTAACATGCGCACGCGTGATCCAGATCTACCTCCGATCTCTGAGTGAGTTCAATTGATAACTGGTGTGATCAGTCTCATAAATGGATCTCTGTTGTGTGTCGGAGTAGAGTGGGCCATGGATGCTTATGTAATATACAAGAATCAGAGTTCCTAGACGGAGATTGCACGTGTTCGATCTGCAAGATACAGGGAAGGAAATTCCATGAGCACACGGGCTCAGTGAATGTCTCAACAGGATCCTACACTCACATCAGTCGAGTTCCAATATGGCTGCCAACAGCTTACTAACTACTCCTTTGTGCTTTTACGGACAGCTTTCAAACGCACAACGGAGGATTGCGGAGACAATTACAAGCCACTTTCGCTTCCGCTGTGACTGGTCTGCGGCATATCACCAATCTTCATTGCCCACTTAGAACTCTCTAAATCATTCACATTCACTATGTGATCAGACTCAACAATGTATGAATACACAGCACTCATAATTAGTTTCATTGCTCAATCATAGGATGTCAGATTCTGCCATCTCATTCTGTGAATACTCATTTACCTGTTCATGTGGAACTGCATGCATTGGCCATAAAACCAGACGCATATCCGAACATGTCCGTGAACACCATCTGGCTTGGTTGAACATTGGAAAAAGAAAAATATGAATTTCTCCACTTAAGCCATCATACTCAAAGTGTATATTATTTTCGTTTGATAATATGCCGATTCACCTTTATTCTTAGTGAATTAGTTCAGCTTTTTATCCACAGTCCAATAACTGAATTGGTGTATCCAACCGTATGAACTTATTTTGTCAATACTGAAGATACACTATCGAGTACATTCATATCTGAGGCTTTTGGTAGATGGTTGTAATGATGGAACTGTGTTTTGAAATTATGAAATGAACTGTTCAGTGTATCCAAGACAGTTAGACAGTTAGACAAGCTGATATGAGGAGTGACTTGGCACATTACCGTGCAGCAAAATATTCTTCCATTCTGATGAACAGGAAGCATTTTTTTGTGAACCCTATAAAATCTGCGTTGTTCAGAATTTGCTTGTAATAATAATCATCCACAAATTTGGTATTGATCTATTGCATCCCATATCAACCGACGTAATGTGTAATTCAAACTCAAAGCTATCGGTTTTGGGTTTCTGAGGAATTTCATATCATCGACTGCATTTGTGTGAGCCCCTTAGAGTTGATCATATACGCAGTAAACCGATAAACGAAATTACTTTACAGTAACATTTGAATAGCTTCGCGACTGGAGCACGTGAGCACAATTTTTCGGCTCATAATGTCAACTTCAGGTGACCGGAAACCTGAGATAGGTTTTTAATGACTTTGCATGATAGCGCTGGAGTATATTCTTGTTGCAAAAATGTGATACTATTATGAAGTTCGTCTTGTCTTTCTGCTGAAAACAATTCTATCCAAGTCGAATATGTTGTATTTTGCGCACACTGTCTCTGTCGGTCACCATGATTTCTTTGAATACTACACACCATGTGTATTGTTCACGGAAGTATTTCGAACAGTTTCGGTGACAGAAACATCTATCCGATTGGCTTGCAGAATTTTATCTTTCTCTTTCTCAGTAAGTGGGTGAAATTTTCCGATATCATGTACACTCTTCTCCGTCATCACGAAAACAATATGGATATATAACGAATCACTTTCATATGACTATAATACCAAGGTGGCACATTCGAAGTCAACTGAAATCATTCCTCCAATCAGCCTCCCGTCAAGTATGACTTTATAATTGGGCCATGACATGGTTGGGTGCTCTTCATATGGTTTTGCATCGTAATATGCTTTTTTCTGCCAGGCGGAAATAAGGTGGCGAGCACTACAGGGAAAACAACTGTTTCTGACATGACCAGCATTTGTTCGTCAGTAATAAGAGCCACTTGTGGTGAATTCCACTTGCACAGTTTCAACAACTAGTTCGATTCGACAGTTTACAAATTTTGATTGTTTAAGATTTCTGGAATGTTTTCACTGTGTCCAAAATCAGTCAATTTCAACTGGCCCCAGAGCAGATCACCACAGATCTAACTTTGTATTGAATGTTCTGTTTGAATTATTTAGTTATGATATGAAACAGGAAATGTGGGAAAGTGAAATTAATTTTGTGGGGGTTCGTCAGTTGATCGAGGGTCGATAAGGCCTGCGATGTGGTGTACGAAATACTACTGAACCTATCCAGTTTTTCTACCATTCGTTTAAAACCAAATCAGGTAGGGCAGTGAAATGTGGCTTGCTCAGTATTTATTCCACTATTACGTTAAATATGAACACGGCTTGTAAGGGTGGCCTAGATAAATTGGTTCATTGTGCGGGACTAACTTGTTCGTCTGACATTCCGATGTAATTCAACTTTCTTTGTGTTCGAAATTCTCAGTGGTAAATCACTCGTAAATTGTAACCAGCGCTGAGTAGTTAGCATACCTGCGTCTGACCGGATGACAGGTGACAAATGAAGAACAGTCACGTGACTATTAACGATGTCTCACGTGTGGTCGATTTCACGCTGTGTGGCACGGGTACAGACTAGAATCGTCATCGCTCCCTTCCTCTCTTTTCATCCATCTTGACAATCGATTCATGAACACCAGTCGAACTACATACTTCCTGAGTGATCATGTAGATCATCTTGAAAGCACTTCTTTCACTTAGTTCATAGTCTGATTCGAAGGAAAACGGAATGATCGCACTGAAATCGGTCTTCATAGTCCCACATCGAATCAGACCAACTCGTGTTTCTTGGTTCTTTGTGGAAACAACTTTGTCGTTCGACCAATATAGCTCACCGAACATCGGTGAATGGGATTTGGTAGTTGTGGATCGATTTAGTTTATGTTTGACAGTCGTGTAAATCATTGGTTGGGTAGTAGACAGATCGCAATGAGGGTTCCATTGATGAGTATATTCGAATGTCTCATCAGATTTTCTCAAGTGAAGCTACCAATCGCAATGCTGTCCAACCTGAGATACATGATTCGCTTGGTAGTGGTCACTCATTACCTATCCACGAAATCTCTCTACCCGATATGGTTCATACTCGCACTGCTGACTTCCATCACGTATGAGGTAAATTTTTGTTGCGTGGCCTTTCCAGCTGCTGAATGTGACACCCGTGTGAGGCAATATGGACAGATGAACAATTCGATCGATGCTTCAGTTTTCGAAGGCACAACACGGTCAGTGATTCGACATTCTGATTGAAAGACAAAAGCCTGTGAAGAATGTGAGACGGCTAGAGAAATTTGAGTGTTGTCAGCATCACAAATCAGTTTCCAAATTTTTTGTTCTCAGATTCGTATGCAATTGATTCATTGGTATTTTTTGATTATCCAGGTGATCAAATATCCTGGATTTGTCCATCTCCATCACATGATCATAATGGAATGTAATTATCCTGGAGTGATGTGAGTTCGCTTACTAAATGAATGAGTGTGAGAGTGAGCGAGTGAGTGAGTGAGTGAGTGAGTGAGTGAGTGAGTTAGTGAGTGAGTGAGTGAGTAAGTGAGTGAGTGAGTGAGTGAGTGAGTGAGTGAGTGAGTGAGTGAGTGACTGACTGACTGAGTGAGTGAGTGAGTGAGTGAGTGAGTGAGTGAGTGAGTGAGTGAGTGAGTGAGTGAGTGCGTGAGTGAGTGAGTGAGTTCGTTTGGTTAGTGAATGAGTTAGTGAATGAATGATTGTGTGAACGTGTGGGTGAATTCGACTCGTGAGTGAGTGATTGAGTTAGCTTAGTGCGTACGTAAGTGAATGAGGATCAAACCTTCCGTCCGATCCGACTTTCTTTTCCGTCGCCGCGCTACGCTGCGCCACGATACGCAGTCACACTCGGTAATTATTTCTCGCTCACTTGCGCAGTATTGGCATTGGAATTATATTCTCCAAAACTCTAGTCATATTAATGCACATTGTATTACTACAGCGAACAAATCCAGAAAACCAGAACAGTGACTTCATATTTGTGAAACTGATTACACTGGTTGATGAGAGGTGAACTTAATCATGACCATCTTATTAGGGGTAGTATCATCTACGAAAGTATTAACAATGAAGAATTCAATGGACTGAACTAATACACTCTCCCAGTCTGTCAGATAGTGGGAAGATAAATACTGATGAAGTAAGTTGATGCACATTCTTCAAATTGACATTCACAATTTACAGAACGTTTCAACCATTTATGTCAAGGATATGATAATCCCCAAAATAACATTTTCATTCGAAGTTCTACAATGCTTGTAGAAGCTGCAGAATTACGGGCTTCATCAAAAGTCATGCGTGTTATACAAGGCACACCCTCGTAGGTGGACTAAGCCTGCGTCCTTCGTTGCCACTGTGCAACCACAACCAAATGATCACTACTGCTAATAAGTGGACGGTATATAATCTGTTCACCATCCGAGCTTATGGAGCTGTGACCATCTCACGTAAGCGTAGTTTACCGCACATACTGGAGCAACAATGAGTCCTATACTCAGAATTGTTCTCAAGAAATTGAGTCCGTGAAAGGAGGCATTGTTGTTCCACTCACTCATCATTTGGATAATTTAAGTCGTCAAGACTAAAACAACGGATGTCCACTGCCCATCTTTGTACGTCCAGAAGTATGTCTGGGGGGTTCACTGCCAGTTGCTGATGAGTGAAACCCAAGCACTCATGTCGAATTGCAACCAGATTCAAACAGTACCGTAAGGATTCAACGTGGCTTCTTGATAGGAATCCAGCTGTGGTGATGGTGTATCCGACCTGACAAAACGAATGATACCACCTCTGTCTTCGCTTGCGTTCTTGTCAGCCCGGTGGAGTGCGTGACTCGAAATGGTCACATCCGAATCAGAAACACACTCCGTCAGTCGAGTTTATGCCAGCGCATCATGGATCGGCTCATGCATTATCACCCAACACTCCAGCTCATTGTACATTGCGAAAAGGCTTCAAACAATCGAGAGAACGATCGTGGCCCATTCACTCCTCATCACATAAGTCACATGTGTCTACTCTGAGAGTTTACGTGGAGGGGTGGTGTGCAAATTTCACTTAGTGGCTGCCAGCTGAAGTGCAATCGGCTCCTTCGTGAATGGGTACGTTCCCCCTTTGTATGGATCTCGTAAGGATGAATGAGGGTTGAAATGAAATCTTTCCCTCTCCGAATGATCTTGGTCTCGTAGAAGTTGTACCGTTTCTTGTTCTATTCTATGTTGCCTTTGTAATACAAAATGTGGCTAACTCGGCAGATGTCGGGACTAATTAGGCGAGAGTGATTGTGCTGGTTACAGTTGGATTTTCTGGTCGAGATGCCACGTGAATTTGGAATTTTTTGCCAAGTCGTCGTGTCACTGAATGAACAATCTTTGTAGCACTTCACGCGAAGGTGACAAACCATGGTCTAGACATTCTTCTGGTGCGGTCATCTCACACTGTGGATAATTTCCTGAAAGGAAACGTTGTTTCGTTGGTGGAGTAGCAGTTCCCACACGAGGTGTCATTTTTTTCCACGAGTTAGATGACTACAGCTGAGTGTGTCTGAGATGCCCGTTTACACTAGCGGTAACGGCCACGTTATCTGCCGCGATTCTCAGATTTATTCGTTTACATTTACGGGTCTGCGGCTGCAGCAGAAGTCATTGTCCATTCGAAATTCCACACCATGAACTAGAATCAAATTGGTGATAAATTTGGACAAAATTTCAATATGCTCTGTTATCACTACAACCTGCATTCATTGGAATATAAATTAGTTCGTGATTTATCAAAATCTTTGAACCATGACACATTTTTCGGTTCGCATCATCTGTGTCCTTCCATGCAAAGCCCCCATTTTTGAGATTTCCAGTGAATGAGTGCCCTGGTTATTGACTGGTCGAGTGACTGATTCGTTGACACGAGTGATTGAATGAAAGTTTCAGTCAGTGTGTCTGTGAATGAGTGTTTGAGTGAGTGAGTGACTGTGAAAATACTAATTCCAATCAGATTTCTTATTCTGTCCTTGTGCTGCACATCTCACTCACGCTCACCCAACCTTTCACATTCACTCAGTCATACCGTTGGCACAGTGTCGTCAATGCATACGCCATTGTGCTAGCTGATTAAATGTGGATCGCGTTTGCAATGACCTGGACTGCGTTGGACCATGACCACGAAGAAACGCGGTGAGGACCATGGGGTCAAATCTTAGTGGCAATCACATTGTTGATTGACGTCATGACTTGTAGTTTGATACGTTTGATTGGAAACATTCTTTGAAATATTAATCAAGCTGGATTGCATTAGATTAGATTATAATAGCTGCAAATCGATCTGGTCAAGAAATTCACGATGTTATCAGTACTACAAATTAGCTTTTACAAACACAACTTTCAGCGAATATATTTTTATGAGAGTGAGATCTATTGGCTGGACGGAATAAATAGTTTTAAGAAGAAGAATCAGTTGCACACAATAATCGGTTTCTCCCAAGACAATTCATAACGTTGCTTCGCGGCAGGCGATCAGAAGATTGGGTTTTTACCTATCTTTCTTAGAGTCTTGTTGATTCAGATGTCTCGCATGTTATCTGTCAGTTCACCTGCAACTGAGGTACCGCTTACATTTTTCACTTGGCTCAATGAGTGCCAGAACAATTTAGCCAGGTAACAAGCCTTACCTGCTTCAAATTTAAGAACAGATATCATAAACACAGATTAAACAATGTGCATCTCGGATCATTTCGTGACAATTTTGCAAAGTGCGTACTGCTGCCGAAGTGATTATTTTCACAGCCATATGGAGGAATAAAATGTTTATAATCAAAGGGAAAATCACATGACGCACACATGAGCACAGGTCTACCGGATAAACATTCAACGATTATAACACCTGATATCAAAGGTCTTCTAAATCAACTCATATTATCACTTTTGTAAGGGAGTTTTAAATGTACTTTTATCGTAGACGCTGAGGCTGAAATATCCTTTCTTGGTTTCTCGGGGCTATACGTTGCCGGGAAAGGTGTTGGATATCCGTTCGCCATCAGAGTTTTAGTGATCCGATTTATTCCGTCACCCAGAGTATCCGCCGATCAATTCTTCTGTGCTCTGTGAAACTATGTTTGTACTGCCTTTATCTCGTACTTTATCGGGTCGAAGCTTCTACAGAGCATGCACTTCCCCGACCAGGTGTTTTTTCGGTAAACTGATCTTCTAAGTGAATCATCTTTTAAGTGATCAATCTCAAAGACCAATAAGCTTGTGGCGTTATTATACTCATTGTGGATTGTCACCCATATACTTGGACGCAGATTATGGAGCAAGTCGTGCAGCTCTTCACTTGTTTGTTTGTTCTTTGTAATGGCGAAAATATCATCCACATAACGGTGATAGAGTATGCTTATCGGATATTTTGCTCCTAATCATGCTTCCCAGGTGAGCAACGAAATATCCGTGAGTATAGGGCTCGATGGACTGGCCATGGCAACTCTATTGATTTGTCAATATCCTTCACTGAGAAAGTGGAACTTCGCACTGAACGTACTTAATGGCAAAGGACTTATCCATTCTGTATTGGGGAATCCGATATGAATACGAGGTTTATTGAGTATTTGGCATACCGAAGTGGTTATAAAGATTGACGACACAAATTACTGGAGCACCATAGAATGATGTCACATCCGCGGCTTCTTCCATTGCAAGACAACTACTGACAACAAGTCCCAAATTCACCATGACCCAATTGTTCACAGTAATGTTTTACAACCCCACACTGAGACAACTGGAGTACTCTGAAGTAATGTATATAATCATACATGGACGGTCGCCCTGCGCACAAAAACGTTTGATAAAAAATATTTACAAACTTTTATCGTACCAAAAATCCTCCCGTTTTCCCTCTTTGTGAACATAATACGACCTTTCCAGGCCTTCCTGCTATAATATCATGCTTTACCCCTAAAATATTTGAGTTCTCGATAAGCGAAAGTGAATGAAAAGCTTGCGCCTCGTGACCTATGTCTTCTGTTCTGATCAAGCACACTGCACTAACCTGTTGTTAAAATTACGTTAATTTATCTCCTTTGAAATTTTTTCCCCTAATTCCGACGGTAGAATCCGGTGTCTGTTGATCCAACAGTTATTACATGACGGATTTCAAACGGTCCTAAATATTATGACGGTCAATCAGAAACCATGAGTACACGTCCAACACGTATATGAACGGCAAAACCGGATCAAAAGCGGCAGTATTGTGGGGCAGCACCTGGTACTAGACAGTCAAAATGATTGGAAATGATAGCAAATGTGAACATCATTTTAGGTGACAGGTTCGATTAATTGAGCTAATGCAGGAGTATCAGTCAGAAAAATGAAATGTGGAACGTTGGGAAGTGAATAACTATAAGACGGAAAATACATGAACAATCGGCAACCAGACACGGATTACACATGGCAGGAGAGAGACAGAATACAATTCTGTAGTGTTAAAAATTAAATTGCTTGCATTTACTCTAAACGGAGATCACGAAGCGTGATAATAAAAGACCAGGGGACTGGTGTGAAAGTTACCATACATGTTTGTACTGCACGTGAATAGTCGGGCAGTTTTTTAGGCCGGATTGGTGCAAAGGTGGGGTGCTAGGTTAACTTCAGAAAGGTGGGTGTTTCGAACATCAGGACCTGCAACGTCAAATAATTTTCGAGTAAAAGGTAGACCAAATAGACAGATCATGGTCAGAAAGTAAAATAATCACAAATAGACAGAAAAAATGGTCAGCACTGTGCGGTAAGCAAAGCGTGGGGCTGTCACTACACAACAGTGGTTTTTCCGGGCACGAATAATGTCATCTGATAACCGGAGGGAATCATCGTTGATCGTGTAAGAAAGATAGCCGTGATTACAGTGTGCAGTTGCAAAGACAATAAAAAGATCTTGGATACCTTGGGTAAGATGGGTTGATTGGAATGTGTGGAATTTTATTGGCAAAAAGATGAGAAAGTTTAGTTGAGTCTCGACATGGTCGGCAAGTTCACATACTTAGGAGCGGGTTGATTGCAGTTACACTATTCCGAGACTGTGGTGGCAACAAGACAGGTGTAAATAGGCGATTGTTTATCATCTCAGACTTGGCCTCCTGATGAGTGAATATGTACGAAACGCGAGGGGCTTGAGTGCAGTCGGTGCACAATACGAAAGGTAACTTCCATATTGACTGTTTATATGTGATTGAATTCATGTGGACAGTGCAGATTGCATCTTCGGGAAGTAGACTGCACTGATTACGTGACTGACCATCTAGTGACCTTAGTTATGATTGATCTGAGCAGTTAGAGTTAAGTCATTCCTGACGGACTCCCATCAGCAGACATGTGATCTTCGGAGACTGTTGTGAATGAATCACTGAAAAACACCTGTTCAACTCCAAACTCGTGTGATTATCTCATGCGGACCACATTACGGAATCCAACTTAGAACTGGAAAACGACCAGTGTCAGTGAAGACGCCAAACAGTAGAACAGATATCTGTTTTTGATCATCATCAAACAAACCGATCGATAATGTGTTAATTTTTTCATCCGGATTGATCTGTGCAAGCCATTGTACCATCGTTGATTAGCTGCTATGTTAACCGTACGAGAGACATTCAGATTCGGGTTTCAAAGACACAAGACACAGCGATTAATTGATTTACTGTTATCGTTGCACAATTCCTTTTACTGGACAATCCAATATTTGGCATAACTTGTCATGAATCTGATTGTCTATTGCAATAGGACATGATCTTTGGCTGACTTGATCGATTAAAAGTTTTGAAGCCGTAAGTTTAACTGAACTGACAAACAAACTCTGTATTAGTGACGATCTGGAACATACTTTATAATGACAATACTATTTATGATTAGAATTAATAATGCGATGAACTGAGCGTGGTGGCAGAGCTATTTTTCTAGGACCCAGTAAAAGTTACTAAAATGAGTGTTGGGAAGACATTGGTTAAACTACAGAGTCACAACTTGCTTTTCTTGAGAATTTTCATCACAAGAAACACAAGACCTCTACCTTAACAGTTGGGAATCAATACGCAAACCTGCCAAAGAATACAGACAACTGATAAGGAAAATGTACTGAAAGCAGGCCGTGCGATGATTACATTTTCGAAGAAATATATCAATCAATTCGTGTGATCTGGCGGAAGGCAAGCCGCCGTACTTATTTCTCCAATCGAAATCAAAAATGGATACAGCGTACCGCCTCCCCACTTCTCCCCTCACCCGATTGGTAGACATTCATGGAATGTATGATTGGCACGACGAGGCTCAATCTGATTCTCCCGTATATGGCGAGGAAAATGATGGTTTAAATCTGAGAGCAAAAATGACAATACCAGACTGAGAACCCGACAGGCTACCCGGAGTGTACACTGGTTTAACAGCACGTAAAAAAACACGGCTGTCTGATAACACGAAAACAGTTTACAGCAGGACCAGTGACCGTTTCGGTCAATTTCAAGCTGAGAGTACTAACGGGAAAAGAAGAAAGAGTCCAAAACAGCCTAGAAACGATAAGACTGCGATCGAAATTCACTTGCACTAATAAATCAGACCCGAACTCATCCTCCAATCGTACTGGATCGCATTGGCACTGTCACGCAAGATTCAGTTATACATTTGGATATATTCGAAATAAGCTTTGAACGCCTCTTTGTTTCCCACTAAATCCATTCTCGTTCGAAGATCGACAGCCGGTGTGAGTAAGATGGAAAAGAGACTTTTATCCAAAATATAATGATATTTGTTTGGTCATCCATTGATCCACTGGAAATCTTTCCGTGGAATCGTAGCCGTAAAAGGGGGACATCCACGACAAAACGCAAACAACAGTGGTCCAGCACACGTCCACGGCACAAATGACAAAAGGAACAGACAAAGACACAAAAATACACGCGAATAGTTTTATACATACTCTATATCATTTTTCCAATAAATGAGGTATTATAACGAAAGGTAAAACAAGATAATTTGGGTAGAGTTGGCATGTTCCATATTTTTTGCACATATCGACCGAGATCTGGTGGGGGAAGAAAGGGTGAGACGTTATTGAAATATTCATTCCAAACTCCTCGACGTGCTTTCACCCACCATTACAAAACATCACGTGCGACGTAACGAAGACCTAGCAGGCGTTTCATTACGTGCCACGAAATTTGAAGGACGCAAGAAATATCTGATGAAGGGTTTCTGTGCTACACACGCCATCCCCGACGGGTTCATCAAAACAGCCTCACCTCCGCACATGGTCGCGACAACCTCCACAGCGTGATCGGAAGTGAATCAACTGGAATGAGTTTCGTATCCCTTTCTTGATCGACTGACGATGGATAGTGTGGTTTCACAAGATTATAAAGTACAGTAACGGCTTCGCTATCACCTGAACCCAATTTCCGTACCATGCAGATGATCGGCTAACTAACTAAACTGACGTAGTATGGTCCCTGTAACATAATGTTTTGTCCCAGCGGCTGGTTTCAGTAGCTTTACAAAAACCTTGGAGTGTTCTTCGTGGTTCGAACGAAACTGCTTACCTTAGAACGGTAACGGTTCTGACGTGATCGTTTTACTCCAAACATGCAGTATTTCTTACACAACAACTAACTTTCAAATGCGATGCTTTGATTCGAGTGTGACTTTTGTGGGGCTCCACGTCACTTCATTCATTGGGGGATAATTGACTTAGTGGCCGTCACTGCTTCCTGGAACAAAATGACTACGGCCTCAGTCCACTTTTTAAAGTAATCGATCATCAATAGCACTTGTAGATTCCCTTGCCGCTTCCCGGTTGTCCTGGGTAGTTTTTTATCACCGGTTCCAGCGATGTAGCCAACGCTCGAACCTGATTCTTTATCTGGGAACACGTCTCAGATCAATTGAAAGCCTCTACACTTCTGTAGCTAACCCTGCCACTAGTAGCAACTCCGAAGGGTAGCTCCTGTTTTCGGCTGACCACTATGACCGAGGTGTTCGTGAACACGTTGTAATGAACCGGTAGTTCTTCTCTTGAGAAGACCGATTTCGTTTTTCGTTAACTTTTAATATATAGCATCACATTGCCAAGTCGTAGGTTGTCCTCATAAGCCTTTATCGTCCACCGAAGCTGCTTGCATTCCACGAGTGATTAGTTGGTGAACCCCGACCTGTTGGCAAGTATATAAGCTGGCGGTATACGGATCATTAGCTCGCTTGTCCTCAATCCGGCCCGACATGTTGACACCAGTGCAACGTCTACCGTTTGTGGGAACCGAGAAGGATAATCCATATCGAAGTGATGCAGTTCAGGTCTACTTTCACCAGTGGAATCATATGCCTGTAACTTATCTTGCCAGGTTGTCACTCGACTCTCTTTTTCGTTCTCGATCACGGTAGACGGTGTTGACCGATTCGAACATGAAGCCGTTTTCTCAGAAGACATGGTCGGAAACAGTTTATGAAACCGACAAGGGCTAGGAGTTCTTTCCCGGTAGTGATGTACTTACTTTCTGGGCTGCCTGAAGTATGGCTTTCATAGACAATGAGGACTTTGCTTCTAATCGATTCTCGCTAAAATACTTCTCGGTTAGCTACGCAGTCTGCGTCAGTATCCCAGAAGAATGTACAGCCATTCTGGGAGACGTCTGGGAGAGTGAGGACAATTTGATAGGTCGCACGATACCTTGACTATGTGAACGCCTAATTACCTTCTGACGCCTTAGTGAAATTACCGTCTTGGGTAGTTAGCTGGTATAGAGGGGCTTCAATCGATGCCAAAACTTTGATGAATGCGCGGTAGTACGAAGCTAGTCCGAGAAATATCTTCAGCTGTTCTTCTGGGGTTAACCTTAGCCAATCGGTAATTCGATCACAACTATTTGAGTTTGTTTTACTCCGCCTGATGCAACGGCAGGACCTAGAAACTTCACTTCGCAGCAGGATAAATGACTATTAGATCCTTCCAACAGTAAGTCTGCCAGTCGAAGCCTCCGGGATACGTACTCCAGTCTTACATTAAGCTCTTTATCGGACTATCCATAAAGTGTGATATCCTACAAATAAATGAGACACTCATCGACTGTCATCCCGTCGAGAACATTACTCCTCAGCGGCTGGAAAGTTGTGGAGCATTCATCAGCCTGAAAGGCGTTGTCTTAAATCCATACAATCCAGAGGGAACACGGAAAGCAGTTCTCGCGGGTCAGACGGCTTAACCCCCACTAACAAGTACTCACTTGCCAAGTCTAGGTTAGTGAACCACTTGGCACTGCGCAAATAATCGAAGGATGCATCTATGCGTCGTAAGGAAAACAATTCATTACGAGTTACGGCGTTTATTTCCCTACAGTCTAAGCAGGCTCTCATCAATTTTACCATCAATGTTGAAGATGACTACAGTGAGGAGGATTGTCGTATAATTTTATTGTTAACATGCCTTGAATCATATGATCTCACTGAGATGCATGAATGACCGATTATCTTCGCGCCGCTTGGTAGTTCTACTGTCCCCAGGATCAGTTTGATGCTGGATCAAGCTGGTGGGCCCCACTTCACCTGTTTCAGAAACGCAAACATCTGTGTACTCTTATCGAAGGTCTAACAAGGTTTTTCGATGTGCATTCGTTTTCCTCTGATTGTTGGGTTCCTGTGTCACAGAACATTCTGATTTCCTCACCCACTTGCTACGCTGAAAATATTCGGTTCGCGTATCCCGTTTCCTTTAGTCCTGGAGTCTGTCAGCTAGAGTGACTTTATTTTCGTAGGCCCCCAAAAAATCCATGCTAAGAAAAATCTTCCAATTCACCAAGCAATGCAGACCAATTCAGACAAGTCTTTATCGGCCCCCGATCTGGAACGTTACACGACTGAGTCAGAAGAAACCATGGATCTCTTCAAGGAATTTAAAGAACGTTTGCGGTTGTTGGAGTGCAAGTCCAACATGAAGAGCGGAAAATATGAGGATCAGTATGCAAGAGCTACCACAGTCGAAGAGAAACCCGGTGGTGAGTCCCCAATGGTCGAACGATCGCGGCCGCTGTCTACATTGGTATTTGGGGCCAGTGCCCCACCTGTTTCCGGGTTTGATACACCTCCATTTCCATCAAATAAGACCATTGGTTGTCAGAAGTTTAGTCAGGCACCCATATCTCATTCATTCACTTTACCACAAAGAGAAATAATTTATTTTGATGGAAACCCGAAAAAGTATTGGCTGTTCATGAGAAGTTTTGATAGTGCCATTGGGAAACGAGACATGGATGACGAGTGTCGCCTATCGTATTTAATACACTACTGTAAGGGTGAGGCTAAAGAAGCCATCGAGAGCTGTTCTATCCTGGACCCAAGCGAGGGATAGCAAGGCGCCTTAGAAATTCTCCGTAGGAGGTTTGGCCAAGCCCACGTGATAGCCAGGTCACGTGTTGCCGACCTCAACGCCTCTAGAACGCTTTCGGAAATAGTACGCAGACTACCTCAAGCCCTCCAGTTTAAGTGGTCTGAGGTTGCCGCGTCTATCATACGACTAGGCCGAGAGCCAACCTTCTTGGATTTGACGGAATTTGTAGATGAGAGGGCCGATGTACAAATGGTTCATCAATCCCATTCTGTCACTTGGCCGAACTTACAAGCACGACCTCCTGCTGATTGGAACGCACCTCACAAAGCGTTGCTGCATCACTCACAAACAACTGTAGCGCCATCTGTTAAGCCGACAATAGCACGCAGGTGCTGTATGCAGTGCGAGGGAGACCATTACACGGACCAGTGTGGGAAGTTTATAGCGTGGAGTGTACCGGAGAGGCTTTCCTTTGTGGAGTCTAAAAAACTGTGTCATTTATGCCTAAAACCGAATCACGAGTCCGTCAATTGCAGGTCACGCATGACTTGTGGTATAGGACGTTGTATGCTGGGTCACCACCCCTTACTACACCCGCAAGACCCAGTGAGTACGGGGTGGAATCCGGCGACTATCCAAGACAACGCCCGTTGTCATGCGACTTCGGCTGGAGATTGTACAACCTCTTTGGGAATCATACCAGTCAAGGTTTTCGGGCCGCTAGGATCAGTAAAAACCTATGCGTTCCTAGACGGAGGTTCCGACTCCACACTTATAGACAAGAACCTGGCGAATGAACTGGGGTTAGCCGGACAACCAGCCACACTCTCAGTTTCAACCATTATGCAGACAACTGAGATAAACTCTGAGGTGGTTGGGTTTCAGCTATGTTCCTTAGAAGGAGGAGAGCTTATAAAAATCAATCGAGCTTGGATAGTCCGACAACTCCCCGAGTTGAAACGTTTTGTTCCTGGCCGAACTAACGATTGGGCTCATCTGCGCGACATCAACCTACAGACAATTGAAGGCGGGAGGGTGTCGATGCTGATAGGTATGAATGTACCAGCAGCGCATTGGGTGCTAGAACATCGATACGGTGGGAAAGCGGATCCTTACGCTATACGTACGCCCCTCGGTTGGACCGTCGTGGGACCGCATATCATCCCTTCATCTCTACTCCAAGACTGATTCTCCCTCTGGCAGTTGCTGCCGATCTCTTTTCTGCGGTCACCCCTGGCCATCCCGCTGTTATATCACAGTTGATCTTGATTCCCAATTCCTCGCTTACTAGGGAGCATGAGGCACCAGTATCAATCGAAAACATGACATCAATTCCATCTCGTTGACTCTTTATCGAAAACGGTTGAGCTGCTGAATTAGCAATGCAAAAAGAAGACACGTAGTTGCACGCAATAATTTTCGATCCATCTGACTGATTTTCTGGCCCCGTAGACAGATTATGGTCCACATGTAACAGTTTTAGCAGTTTTTCCTTGCCCGCGGAAGTGCTTATTCCTCCCGTTTTTGACCGGCTGTGCTGTATTTCCGTATTAATCTCCACCAACACACCGAATTGAAGGAATTTGCACGTCGTGGCCACCGTACTTCGGTATAAGCAGAGAAGAATACTTCTACTCAAACAGACTATCGGATTTCAGGCTAAATCAGGTTTAACCGATCAAATATACCAAGGGATTCCTAGTCGACTCCAAGAAGGCATCCGTGTTAGCTGTCAGTCTGCCCTTAATTCCACCCATCCAGCGAAGAGGTTCGTCCCTTCACTGTCCGGTACCAACAAATGTACTCTGTTTGCGAAAATATATCAGACCTAACCCTTCTTCATTTGTCATTCATGTTCGTACTCGTGTGGTGTTCACACAAGAATTCCGGCTAAACCCGCATATTGCTGACTCACCCCAGTCAATAGGTGGCTTCAGACTGCTCCGACAGGAGAGGAATTCCCCCAGCAAGAAGACTGGAGGTGGAGTGGTCACAGATGTCAACTCCACTTGGTTGGGCAAGTCTGAAGTTACTTATTTATACTCAGCAAACCGTGTGGGTTGTTCAGTTATGTAATGCCATCTAAATTTTCTCGCTATGGGAATACTATCATGACAAACTTATACATAGTTTTTCTTGCATACGGAAAGCCATTTCATCATTCTGTGATTCTGTTTTCCCTTAAGTATTATCATTGTTAGACAAAAATTTGTGCATCATAGTACGGAATTTCAATCATGCTTCAACCCAACCTCTCGATGCATTTGGTCTAACTGATCTTGTATATTTCCAACCAGAAGCAACTCTGTCTTAGGATAGGATTATGACTGATCATCCTGGATTATTCTCCCCTAAGCTGTGTGTACCCGTCTCGACCAATGACCTCTGTCTGCTTCTACTGAGGCCCAAGACATATTCCCGGTCTGCTTTCAACTCTTTCAGGCAAACCAGACAAATCAAAATCCGTCTCCGAAATTTTTCACGCGATAACATTCTTCTTCTACAGAAATCGTTTTCTCATGCATCTTCCTGGTTTGTTTTCGAATCATCGCTAAGTTGCAATGTCACACTTTTCGTAGGGACAGTTGATTTAATTTTCGACATGTGCTGCCGCTTAGAAACCCTCTATCTCTGTAATGCCTGTGTCACTTCTCCGACGTTGAAATCCTTAAGAAGACGGAAGGAATGTTTCTAAAAATCCTGGGATAATTCTAAAGTACAATACATCTCTCGTTTGATGAAGAAGGAAATTAAAAGCACTGGCTCACTGTATGTTAGTCAACTCCTATGTAGACATAACAGCAACCGACTATGGCAAGGGATTCAGCTGCTGTGTGGAAAGAAAACGAAACGAGTAAAATTTTGCTGCGGACGTTGACAGTATCAACAGTGAGCTCATCCATCTAATAAATGATTCTCCAATTGAATTCATTCCAAAAGATGACGCGCACCTAACCTCATTCCCCACGAAATAAGTATTTAAACTTTTCATACTTCCAAAATAACCTCTGGTATTGGTCCTGATGACCTGTCGTCATCACTTTTGAGACATGGTGCAGTTGTCTTGACCGGTACATCTAATTCTCTCCTAAACCAATCTGTGTGCTCGTTTTCTATTCCTGACTGCTGGAGATCATTCGCTATTGTTCCTATACCCAAACCTTGTAATTCGGGTGCCTCAACTAAACTCTTTCGTCCCACTACTCTAACTTTATGTGGTCTTGAACTTATAGAGTTTGCCATTCGCAAACGTTTGAACTCTTCTACAAACTCTCCGGACGATCCCTTACAGTTTGCCTATAAATCGAACAGGTCCACCGACCACACCCCTGGGGAAACATTCACCCAATAGCATTGAACTCAATTTTCTGCTCTACGGTTTAGCCGATGCACGCATGAACGGGAAAACCGGTTGTGTAATTCGAGCCACGACGAGGCCGCATTTTTCCAATCGACTTTTCTCCATCATCGGACTCCGACACTGTCGTAGGCGGTTTTTTCCGGTACGCTAGTGTTTGATCGCGTGCATTTTGGCATGGAAACCGTACACTGAAAAATGTCCCGTTATTTATTCTACTCCGTTATGTCACGTGAATCCCAATGGCTATGCAAAGTACGCAAGTGGTGTGCTGGGTGATGATGCAAACATAAAGGTGCATCCATAATTACGTGTGACTGAACGATCGGTCATACGATAAAAAAAGAAAAAACGGAACATAAGAGGACCTTAGAACCATAGAACCATAGGAGGTCAGATCAGGATGTTTTATGAATAAAGCTCTGCGGATTGAAGCTGTGTGCGTGTACGGTAGTAAGAAGACGTCAATGTCCCGTAATTAGATCAATCACGAACTTTCTCGCCTATTGAGTCAGTCGAACAGGGCGACGTTTTCCAAAACGTTTAGCCAAATCTATGCAGTTCTATCAGGATCGCTGAATAAATTTCCTGAACGTGTTTTAACATAATTACAATTCTTTTTTGAATTCAGTTAGCCACACCACTACGGTCCCGTATTTCATCTCATTTCTAACGAGAACATAAACAAACGGATCCTGTGCGTGGTACTTTTTCTAGTATGAGGTCCCATTATATCGTGGACTATAGAAGTTCACCCACGAAATGAACAGCTCTGATGGTCCTGCAAATTTTCGTTGGGATATATCTGTACACGAGAAAATAATGCCGGGTTATATATATATATATATATATATATATATATATATATATATATATATATAAGGATCTAATTTGAATCGTCTGGATTGTGAATGGGCACTCTTCATTGAAGAGTCCACAAATGAATCACAGCTGTGATTTCTGTTAATTATTCGTGTTTGGGTCACTTCTAACCCAATGAACAACGAGCCTGCATGTACAAGCACCTATATTGATAGTAAGTAGTACGTAAACGTGCGAACAAGATTTCCCCGGAAGTTCGCGAATAAATAATGGAAATCACTATTGTGATTCATCTGTGGACTTTTCAATGAAGAGTATTCACCCACAATCCACTCCATTCAAGTTAGATCCTAGTGAAGCTATGACATTAGAGGATACGAGTATGAAAATGAGTGGGTAGAGGAGTGCGGGGAGCGTGCACTTGATGAGCGGCAAAAGCCGCGAAACCGGTAGTGTGCTTCCGGGGAATTTTGTCTACAAGTTTACATACTACTTGAAGCATGAAACATGATCCTAACGCTGTAAAAAAAATTATGAAAGTAGGAAAGGGGGAGTAGAGCACAATTAAATAAACAATTGATAAAAAAATAAGAAGCTGTGATTTTTTCCACTTGTCACAGATGTGATAGGACATTGCTTTGTTGAGTGATAATGCATACGCAATACAGCACGCTTTGGACCGCTTGGCTATTGAGGTATCCAGATATGCCATGCAACTCTCGCCTTCCAAGCACGAAGTACTTTTGCATGACTCACCAAAGCTGCACTCACCGTTTGTGGTGATCAGCTTGAGTTAGTGGACAACTTTCGTTAACTTAAAGCTTGAAAACAGCTGGAGGTATTGCTGAGCCGGAGAGGAGGAGTTCAAGAACAGCAACAGGTAGAGCAGCTTTCAAAAATCTGCAACATACGTGGCTTCGCCGAGCTCTATTCACTCGTACTTGGTGAGTTTGAAAGAAGTTACCTGGTGGTCAGGCCATAAGTTAGTGCAGATGTAAGAAGAAGCTGGCATCATCGCTGGCTTCGGTTAGTGCCCACCTCCACGTGCTCGTGCGACGAGGATGGTCCTTGGTTAGGGACTATGAGGGACATGAATCCGAATAGAAGTCAGTGGCGCGCATGCAGTGCGGTCAGTCTATCGAACTCTCCCGCCCCATAATCATCATTCTGACAAACATTGAAAAATATCAAAAAGTGCACGGGATACCATGTTGATTTCAAAACTAAGTCGACAATCTCTATGAGAAATGATAATAATGCTGGTAAAAGTCGGCTAGAACCAAGGTGGAAAAATAGATTATAGTGTGGAGCATATAATATGCTTCACACGCACTATGGTGCAGGGTAGCATGTCAATAAGAATAGCTTTCATTAATCTTCCTGTGGTCCATATTCTCTCACTTTTATGGGTCGTTGATGTGCATGGAATGACGAATTTTATCGATTATTTGTCATTCAGGGAGAAGGAAATTCGGAATACTCGTGTTTACTGGTGACGAAGTGACGTCACAAGTTTCTGTCAGAATAAGACTTAGCATTCTGTTGGTGAATGTATTCAAGGAGGACTGTGATGTAATGCTCCGAGAGAGTTCTGCGGAGAAATTCCTCCTCCCCTCCCCCGTGATTAGGTGTCATTCAGATTACGTAGTTCCTATATTACTGGCACCAAGATGCAGTCTCGTTTACGCATGAAACTTTATTTTCAAGAGTGTCAGTCACTGTTGTACGTATGCCAATCAAAATGAGAAGAAAAACAACTGTGGATATCTGTACACGCAGCTGTTGTTTTCGATTTAAACAGTCACGTGCACGAAATGGCAAACTCGTATCCATACGTAAACTACGCGGACAATCGACCAATATCCCTCTCACGTGTGAAAGTACACCCGCCTAGTGTTGATCTCTACTCATGCTATAGCCCGGACATAGTTGACTGATCGATCTCGCTATGTATCGATTGTCCTTGATTGGTCTTAGCCGGGTGCACGCGCAGCTTGCTCATGAAAGTGCACGTAACTCCGTTCACATCCGACTTACGTGTTTGCTAGTTTGCGTGAATACACGTAAGCGGAGCACAAAAGATCATTTTTCTCCTACCATTTTTGAACAACAGATGCATTTCTCCCCAATGCTCAAATCACACCAATATTCTTCGATCGTTTTCCGAAATTTTCCTTCCAATTCCTTCGTTAAAGCCGTTCATCTTGTGTGTCAGTAGAATTCATTTACCAGCTGACTAACTTTGATCTAAGATGAAGCTAGAATCTTCAGTTAGGGATGATAGCACACGCAACTCAAAAGAGAATTACAAATGTTTAACGTTTTGGGGAGTAGAAATTTTTCTGATCTACCTTCGGAAAGCTAACTGGTACAAAGCATTTAGTGTCAAACCTAGCTGAAAAGGTGTGTTTGACAGAGCAGAACGGAGCGTACAAAACATAATGCAGCCCAAATTCACTACTGACAGATTACTAGACGCTGAGCATGGCGTAAGGTCGCAAACGTTTCATCATCGGTCGGGGTGACATTGCCAATGCGCACTTTTGTGACAAGCACATAATAACATCGGTTTCATTTGACAAAAAGATCATTGCCGATTGGTAATACTCACGGCTATGCAACCTTTCTCTGTGCCAATAACATCTGTCCAGCGGTACCATGTTTCGGCTGCTTCCTTCAAAATTACCTCTTTGCAGAACTTCGGTAGTTTTCTCCTTAGCTCGTGTTTTAACCAACAAGGATGAAGTTTTGTGTGAAGTGATAACCCGTTTTGGCGTGAAGAACGGTCACTCACTTTTTTTCACGACAGCTGAAAAGCACCTTAAAAATGCGCTCAAGCCACCGTACTACTACTACTACTACTACTAGTAATAATAATAATAATAATATTAATAATAATAATAATAATAATAATAATGATAATAATAATGATAAATAATAATCTATCTGTGTGTTTGTTTGTTCATGTGTGTGTGTGTGTGTGTGTGTGTGTGTGTGTGTGTGTGTGTGTGTGTGTGTGTGTGTGTGTGTGTGGTTTACGCCAGTGCAACCGCATGAGATGAAAAACACTCACTTGACGACGATTATCCTAAGCATGAAACAAAAATGCTGTTCTCATGGTTTGAGGGGTTTTTACAAAATGCTTCTCAGTGTTCTTTTTGAAAGTGTTTCCCCCAGATCTTTTTATTTGTCTATCAGGAGTGCCAGAGTGGATACTCCTTGTAGAAGAGACTACTAGGGAATCCCAAACGGGATTCACTGTTTCTTTGTAGATTGGCCACACCTGACCTCGAGAACAACGACACTCCTCTTATAGTAGCAAGTCCTTGTGACTCCATCAGATCTTTGAAGTACTTAAACTCGTTGGAAAATCAATAAGAAATAAAAGGAAGAGAATTTTGATAAACCCAAACGATCACCAGAGTAAACCTCCAGCTGGTTGGAAGGTTGGACTAAAGAAGCAAGCTCAGTCAACTATGTGGGCATCAATTATCATAAGCTCCAATTTCCGCTCGTTGCTTGGAAAATTGACGGAATTGAATGATTTCGTCCATCTTCCGCAGTACAATCGACTATATGTCATGTTGCTGCAAAAAATCTGGCTTCAAACTGATACGGATCACGGAGTTGTCACACTGGATGATTTTGATTAGTTGCACGTCGACCGCCCGGCTCCGTATCATAAAAATGGTGGGGGCGAAATTACTTTTATAGAACATGGTTGATGTGATCGGGCGAAAATTATTTTTATGTATTCCATATCTCACCCTAGTGCTTCTGTACTAGAGTATAAACCTAAATACCTGAGTCATCACAAGTCAATAGTTCTTGTTAACATGTGCTTTTCCCCAACTTGTCCTCTTTCTGAGCTTGAAGGATTCTCCGATATTGTCCCCGTAATCTAGTGAAATTCGATGAATCTCCCTTGTGTTTTCTGTGGCGAATTTAACTGGTTCACTCAGTGGTTCCTTACATCCCTTGGCCCAACAAATATTGCCACCTTCCCCGCTCTACTTGAAGTCGCCCTGGATCTTTGTCTCGTTAATAACTCAGACTTGTTTCATATTGTCTGTTGTCCTCCACTCGGCTGTTCCGACATGGGATTGTAAAGGCTTCGTCATTTATTTACCCAAACAGTAGACGTGCACTTTTCACTCAAAGCCGCGACCGTTCAAATAAACAGGTAGCATTATTATCCAGAGAGCCTCGCTCGACTCAGTTATCGTTGATAATTCTGAACTGAGTATACTTTCTCAATATGCACCCTCGTTACTTTGTTAACATCCAACTGAATATCTTAACTTCTACTTTGATGTCTGCAGCCCCAAGGGAATTTTGTACCACCGACACGAACGTTAATCTTCCCCTCAGCTGAAACGACTGCTTCGTATAAAGGAGCTTTACTTCAAGACCAGACACCGCGGTACAGTGAGAGCTCCATCAAAAACTATCAAGACTGGGCTTTCGAGACTGAATGCACTGTACATCCATTAGCTAACCCCTAGCAGCAGGGAGACGTAGAAGACTATCATGCACATAAGCGGTGCTAATTCTCGCAAAACAGTCACCCTCAACTGAAGGTAATGAGCTCAATGGTCAACTGACTGCCATTTCGTAACCACCAGTCATCCCAAGCCACGACGCTGAATTCCAACATGACGCTACCACGGAAAGCGTGACTTCCTTGGACGCATATAAAGAACTAGCTTATCTCCGTCAAAACAAGATGAACGGCCTAGACTGCCCAAAACAGATCCCGTCGAAGGAATGAGCAGGCTCGTTAGCCCGGTACTTTCTAGTCTCTTTGACCTATGCACAAATCGTAATATTAACCACGATTGTTGGAAAGTGGCTGCGATCACTGCGGTACCTAACAAGGGTACATCTATACTACTTCGAATAAATTGCACACTAGTAGTTCCTAAAGTATTTGAAAATACTCTCCACTTAAAAAAATGTGCTGGAATTCAGACAATTTGCATATCGCCGATCTCGATCAACCCTCAGTGCCCAGGCCTCTCACCAACTGAGTTTTATCATCTACTGATCGCAGAGATAAAGCAGTTGGGGTCTGCTTTTTACTATAAGGGTGAGTTTAATTGCTTTGATAGATCATCCTTACTCCATGTACTTGCCTACTCTGGCTTTATTACCTCTGGCATTAATTTTTTTTCAGCTACCTTTCAAATAGACAACAATTCACACGATACGGTGGCCGAACTTTTCCCGTGCTTCTGTCTACACAAGACGTCCTCCAGGGTGCCGTTCTATCATTGGTTTTGTTTTTTGTTGATATATCATCCGTTTATGACGATTGTCTCTCCACTGAATACGTCGATGGTGTGACTTTCGTGGTTCCCAACTCAGCCTATTTATCAGGCACAGTAAACTGCCAGGAATAAACGGTGGGACCGTCAGTTCGGGTGGAAGACTTCATCTTGATTGGTGACGAAACGTTCGCGACCTAAACGTCCCAAGCTCAGTGATTCTGAACCCCGTACACGTTTGGGGCTTGGTATGTCGAGTTGGACTCTTGTCACCGCAGAACACATCGTCATTCTGTAAACCGTGGCGAGCCGCGGCTCTTTTTCAGATAAGTTGTACACTGTGAAGTAATGAGTGAAGGAAATAAAAGGTTATTTATCGATGGTCCTTAGATTAGACTGCGCAATGAGTCTGCCAACGGAAAAGTCGTTAATGGTAACACTACAACATTCTGCTTTGTAAAATAATCCTCCATGCAATAAATTGTTCAAAATCTTGATTGGCCCCTTTGTTTGGTTAAGCCACTAATACTAACCCACAGAAGCTCGAAGTGATATCACCTCAACGGAACTTGAGGACATTCAGTGTCGGTGCCCTACTTACAAAAAAGAGAAATTGAAATTTTATATGTCAACCTTAAAGCCACTGTGATCTCGAGTCAAGACCGAAACGGCTTGCTTCACGACATTATTCTTTTATTGACTACCTTTAACTATACAGTAATAGTAAACATTTCTGAAGGAGGTCTCGGCCAGTTCAAGTCTTCCAACTGGGGAATGTGACCAGTGGCCGTGTGGTGATTCGAACCCGGTAGAGAAGGGTCTAAATTCCACGGTGATTACCGTTTTGATCACCGTCGGTCAGAGACACACCAATAAACGTTACCGGTTTTGTGCATACACTCGTCCCTCCCAGTGAACTATGGACTTGTGTCTCAAACACAAAGGAAGCCCAACTGGAACAAATTGCATGACTGATCATCAATTGATTAACAAATCATATAGTTCACATTCAAATAATTTGAGCCACTGAATTTCCTCAGATATATCGATCGTTGTCTGCATGACAACTCTGGCTATAGTGACTTTTGGGAAGGTGGTTTGGTGGATAAAATTTTCTAATCAATACTGCAGTAATGCACGGCCATCATTAGTATGTCGGTCCTCCGAGGCTTTTTATCATCTGCGAGCAGGCCAATCTCGCTATTTTATTGACTTGCTAGGAATATAAAAAATTGTGAAATCTGTCGAAATCGTTTTTTCATTCATTTGATCATCTACTGAATGTCAGCCATGGTGTCCAATGGTAAATGTGCACTAACTAACCGTGGGTTTGCAACAATTTCTTTCTAACACAAAGACATGGATGCATGTTCGGTAGCTCATGCAATCAGGGTATGATCGTTGTCTGAGTGGAAAGGCGTTGAGCATCAGCTTCGAATCATCTAAGAACTAACGCCCGTGCGTGCGTGTGTGATCATTCACCCGGACGCGCCTCATGTTGTCCGGCAGAGCCAATGGGGATATGTACAACAGACAAGCAGATGGTGGCACGTGAGCTTTTCCTTCAGTCCGCTGGATCGCAAACGTACAGTATAACAGTTTACACATGGTACAGCACATCAAATCAAAGTCCAACTAGTTGCCTAGGGGAGGGAGATCATGGAGAGAGTGATTACATAAGAGCTCCATTTTAGTTCAATATATTTTGTGTTGGTTGACGAACTGCGGTAAACCTAGATTTGCTGAGAACTAATGGCATCAATACTGGATTGTGCAATATTACTCTGAAAGGTTTGGTCCGTTTGATCTGTTTTCAATCAAAATAATAAGAGATTTAGCGTGAAGGAAATTCACGGACGAATACTTCGACAAAATTATCTTGTGAGATCACAACAACAATCACTCAATCCATGTGAACCACAACACATGACATGTTTCCACATAATCAACGGGAAAACCGCCTCCAGAAAAATTTATTTGAAGTTGAAAGTTTGAGCAAATCGAAAAAGAAATGGATCCTGCCATACAGGTTATGCTTCATTGAATCAAAAGATGCAAAATAAAGTGTGATTGTAAAATGAGAGACCGCAACTGTGGCAAAGCATCTGATTATTGTCGTATATCCTCATTAAATGAGTGACTATTTGGCTATCTATAAAAGACGGACAGCTTACTCAAATACATCATATCTTCCAGTGTCGTCCATAGAAAACTACATTAAGAAAGAATAAAACAGTTGTGACAAAAACTAATATCATCAGAAAAAAAGCTTGTATAAAAAGGATCAACTTCCGTTTTGAATGACCACTTCGATAAAGCCACAGTTGAAAGATGGATGTCGCTTTTGGTTAATAAAAGTCACACATCAGTATCAAAATTACGAGTTCCCAATCCGCTAAATGGTGCAAAACCTTGACATTTATTTGTAATTGTTCCTTTGCATGAACCGCAATGACCATTGGCATCAAATCCATGCACGACTCACAAATCATTTCCGGAAATGCAGCAATACGTGTTTTGAACATACTGATACAAGCAGACCGTGACATCCTCAAACGAATAAACTCCTCCATAAATGATCCTGACAACCCCCTTCGGCTTGGTTATGAACAAAAAAGGTCCAATTTGGCTGAATTTGCCTCCTTAGTTCCTCGTGAACCGCATCCTTGGACGAACCAGAGAAGTCTATACGGGGTGCTTCCTAGATTACTCATCTGCTCTCGATCCTATTCTGTCGTTACTCGTCATTCGTAAACCGAAAGATTTCCGTTGTCCCAAACCCTCATTGGCATGGTTGTCCGATTATTTTATCAACAAAACTCAGTGCACAAGACTACGATTTAAATTATCCAAATCGTTGGTGAATAAATGGGTGTATTTTAGGGAGCTCTCCTTCCCCCCATTCATTTCCCACATACATTAGTGACCTTTCATCCAGTTCTCCTGTATATCTATTTAAATATTTCGATGGTGTGGTTCTTTGTCAAACTGTTTCTGTAACCCGACATCTCAATAACTTTTTCCGTAACCTGTTTCATATTCATGATTTTTCTGTTCTATTTGGGTTGACTTCAAATTTATCCGAATGCATTGAATGCATATTTATCCTTTCTCGATTGGTTTGTTCTTGTGACCAATTCATCATTTCTACAGAACGACTAACTAGAGTGGGTTCAATCAATTTGAAGTGGTCATCTCACATTTCACACTGTGTGAAGAAACTACGCCGGTCATCTTACCGAACAGGAAGTCTTAGACGCTTTATCGTTCAACACATTACTGTCTGCTTTTTCTTTTATCGACGTGTTTCTTCTACCCTCCTCCGCTAATTCGTTGAGGGATTGTTTGGTCTGTTGAAAAGGAATTTCAAAGTTCTTTACTAAGGATTGTCGATTATTAGACTGGTATCTTGTGCAGCACTAGATGAATGAGTTGCTAAATCTCACGGATTGCATCTTGCCACATGTGAAAATTTCTGTCACGAAATCCCTACAGACTACACTCACTCGTTGTACAGTGATCTATCGAAATATGACTTTCTCGCCTCCACAAATTCCCCTCTTTGTTACATACCTTCCAGAAATAATGTCCACGGAAACTCTGCTGTTCCCCTATCGGGGCCGAATCCTCACAAACTGGGCGCCAGTATCAGTTGCATTGCTTAGCATTTTTTGACACGTAAACGATATTTTGTTCATCCCCTCAGTAATGTGAGGTTATCGGCGTTGGTCCTTTTTCGACTGAAATGCGGACCCATGTCTACGAAAGGGTTGAACCAAAAGCAAATAGAAAAGAAGCAATTAGAATTCAGCTTCCGAGCAGTTGTCATTTTTTCTCACTATTCTTATTGGACCGTGGAGATAGGATGCATTGGTAAACAACACATCAGACGCATGCGTTCTATCGACACATCCGTGGATCGGTACAACGCCCAATGAATGATCCTACGTCAGACATGGACAGTTTTGATATTTTCCAAAACCATTCACCGGTTCTCTAGACGCCGTCTGTTACATTCACACGATCAGCCCTCATAAAATATGCCTGGCGAAACAGAAGTCAATTTGTCCGTAAACTCCTCCATATCCTATTTGTTCTTTTTTCCCATCCATATTCGGCCTAGGTTCTGATGGATGCTCTTTTGTTGCCATATATTTTGCCAGTGGTCATCTGTGCAAATCTCGTTTTTCTTATTGAGTTTTTACCGAATCCAAGCTGACAAAGTGTCCAAACCTAGGTGTTCAGTGGGTTGAAATAGATGCTATCCAGATTTCACGTGACTTTTCTGGTTGTGCCAGCTTAGATGGATGAATGCACCTTCAGAAGATAAATGCGGTTGTCGTAGACTCTGTTAGCTATCATTGTGTTCGAAAGTAGAATCATGCGCACACCGTGTAGTTTTATAACGCGTTTTTCTCTCGAATTTCCAAAGGACCAAAAATGCGATATTCCAGAGATTGACTGGGATACATTATGTAACTGTAGCCAAAAAACACGTATTCTCTATTGGTAGAGATGACGGATGGATCATGTGTGTACACGAATTTAACGCCAACTTTCAGAGCAGCGTAGGCTTGTATTATCGACCAGGCGAATGAGGTCGCGGTTTTCTTGTGGCTATGTGATAAGTGTTCACGGAACTTGACGGGTATCTGTCAGCTGACTTGTTCGGAAGTGGTTGTTTAAAACGCAAGCATATTCGAAGGAATTTCCGATTGTTTGTGTTCATGTATCTGGGCTGAAATCAGTTCGAATGGTATCGAAAAAAGGTGTGTGCCATGTGATATGTTATAGATAAGTATTTATTGTTCGGTAACTCATAGCCGTCAGTTGCCGGTTGTAGCCTTTCTCGAGACCGGTTTACGGACGATTATGTTACGGAAAGCACAGTTAATACTTCCGTTAATTTGGAACTTATTCGGTGACAGTTGGTGGTAACAACTAGATTGTTGCATCATATTCGCAAGAGGGTTGGTCAAATGACCTACGCACATCGGCGAGCCCCTCATGGGATGTCGAAGGCATCACCACGAGTAAGGACATCCCCGATCACCGTGGTCGCGGCCACAGATGATAAAAACTGATCCATATATATATATATATATATATATATATATATATATATATATATATATATATATATATATATATATATGTATAGCAACTGCTTGCGAAAAGTTAGTTGTCTATTGTCGTACTTTTTCGTGAGACAGTAACTACCGTGAACTAAATCAGCACTACTATATTCTAACTGTATCTTTGACCGGACGGATGCCCAATTCGGACAGAATGACAACCACGTAAATCCACTACTATTGAGCTCATCTGAGCTGTGGAACTCCTGTTTCCAGGTTCTCACTGGTTTGCTCGGTTTGAACAGTTATGTGCTCAGACAGACATTCCTGCATGCACACGCACGCTGCGCACACTTGATCTTAATCCCTTCCACTCATGAGACCTGGCCGCAGTGATACACGTACATGGTTGATATTAGTCGCGCCTCGTTCTGGACAGCACCGATCAGTCAGATCGTATCGCGCGCTGAACGTGCTTGAGTGGTCTGATCCGGCTGTACACATGACTCACGCTTTCACTGGCATGTAACTCAGACTCACGGGATTGGCCACGTGTTAACGTCTTCACTTATTTGCTTGTACCAAAGCACCGAAAGTACATTGGTGCGGAACACACGTTCATCCATACAAACATGCGTTCCCTCAGGTTACCGAATCCGGGACATAAAGTCGAGTTTGTTACTCGGCGACGGTAAAACTGGTATCATCATGGACTTTGGACAGTAACGGCCCGGGTTCGATTCCCTCCATCGCCGATCACTTCCCCATTCGGCAGCCTCTCATTGGTCGCTGCCTCCTTCCTGAATTGTGGAACGTTGTTGTGTAACAGATAAAAAAGGAAGTAAAAAGAGTATCTTTGTAATTTTGACCTTGCGAAGCAACAGTATCTCCCTGGCACAGTCATTTTTTCGAGACCTGTTCTGACTCTCTAGGACTTACCGTTGCTTCAGTATGTGCGTTAACCTATGCGTATTTAGGGCGAGCACAACTCCATTTTGAACTTGGTCATCTCTTCCAGAAGCTTGAATGTTAAAGATCCTCTACGGACTATACCTTAGCAGTAGCGAACTTTCGACGCTGATTGTACAGTGCCACGAAGAGCTCAGGTTGAGTTGTATTTATGCATGGTGCTGTCCGGGACGAAGCGCAACTAACGTCAACCGTGTACATGTGTGCACCGCTGCAGGCGTGTGTCCATGAGGGCAAGGAATTTATATCGAGTGTAGGCAGTGTGCTCGTGTGTGCGAGAACGTCTGTCTAAGCGATGACCCATTCAAGTCCAGCTCAACACACATATCGACCCGTCTGAGCGCCGACCCGAAACGTCACTCAAGTTTGCTTGCACAAGCTCGCAAAACCCCTCCGCCCATTCGTTTGCGCCAACGAGAGAGTGAGAACGAGAGAGAGAGAGAGAGAGAGAGAGAGAATGAGTGAGTGAGTGAGTGAGAGAGAGAGAGTTGAGCGGAAGCCGAACTAATCAAATTATCGTACTCCCAATCGGGTATACAAACATGTGATGTTTAAATTGTGGGACTGAAAATGGAACTAATTCAATTTCCTCGTTATAGATGGTTAAAAGTGGCAAACTGAATGAGCTCAGCGCAAACGATTCCAGCAGATTCGCATAATGTTTTAGGTTAACAGATAATAAGTGAAAAATAATCATTGAGTCAAAATGTGTAACAACCGACGTTTGGTATCTATACAGCAAAACACCAGTCAATACAAACTCGTGTGAAAGACCAGTTGATGTAACAGGTGGTAATTAGCTTACGTCACTGGTTACGTAATCTGGTCATTCACACGGGTTTCCGTCTCCTCTCACCCTTATTTCTCCGTGCCGACTTAGGGAGACCTTTTCCAACTCTTCTTATTAATTCTTTTTCATATAAATGTGATTTTATTGGCTTGAGAACGAAATCGCCGAAAACATATGTTCGCCTACTACTCGTGTTCCGAGTACTACGACAAGCTTATTCCGCAATCTGATACAAACCTGATTATGTGGAATGGGTGTCGAAAAAGACTTTATTCGCAGGGCGTAGAAAGTGAGAGTTGACATTTCTGGAAGCTTTTCAGTGCCTTGATTAGACTAAACGATGCCACGACCGGAAGTTACTGGGAGGTGTATGACGGACGATGTGCTCATAATTTGTGGATATTTGTGCATGTGATTACGTTACACGTGGACTGCGTTGTGTGCATAGTTTTGGCTTTGATACCGTCGTTGCCGTGGGGTTCTGCGGTTATAGCAAGCAGCACGCGTCACCCGTCGCTGTAAGTCTTAACAGTTTCTCGGACCGAGTGTAACGCCATCTCCGGATCCATCCGATGTGCCTTACCACTCACGCTCTTTAACACCTTAAAGATAGCAGTCCTGGTTGGGACTTAGTGTTGAGAAGCCAAAAAGGTGTGCCTCACCAGAATGCATGAACCGATATAGAACATTGAGTAGTGACATCCGAGGTACACTATCTTACTGGAATACTGAACAAAGAATGCGTAACGATAGTTCAGTACACTTGTGAAATTCCCACGCAGTTCTCTTATCTCAAAACCTGTGACTTTATTCTGTGTTACTCGAAATTTCCATCCACCTAGATCCACATATCTTCTGTTTATTTCCCCCTGTTGAACTCGGTTAACTTGCCCGCTTTCACCCGCCGTTTTTCTATTGGTGTACATTTGCAGTGAACCGGTTTTCCATTGTGGTCAATCTAGAGACCTACGACCATCGAGTTTTCGAGTGTCATATGTACCCGAACTGGTGTGTCAAGCTTGTCTACGTTCCTTGTCGGCTCTCTCACCCACGCTGTACGGGTGACCTTTTGAACTTTCTTCCATGCTAAAGATCACGCCACACCTACGTGGCGGTCTAGGTCAAGCGTGCGTGCAATCCCCCCCCGGTCATTGTCCGAACTAATTTCACGGTCACATCTCCGTCCTCCCGTCACATGTATGCTCCTCACTGTTTCTCTGATTGGCCGATTTTTCTTGCTATAAGGGCTGAATTTCACCCTATTCTGATGACTCGGTCCAGTGTCACTCGGCATACTTTCCTCGCCAGACCCTTTGGACGATTTGCTGTCCATTCCCGGACCCTTTTGATAGAATTGCCCCAAAAAATTAAGATATGTCGTTTGAAATTGTAATAGTTGTTCCCTAAAGTACACGTAAATTACCGACACGCCTTATCTGGCTTTGGGTTTCGGGTTCGTGCTCTACGGGTCACTCAATCACTGGACAGCAGCTCAGTTACAGAATGAGTTGGTCTTCGATACTATACGGGCAAGCACAGTGGAGAAGAATTTTTTAACGGCTATAGTTAAGTAGTATTCTAGTAGTTCAGTAGGACCATCATAAATAAACGAATATAAAATTAGTGACACATTCTTCTTGGCTAACGGTACTTTCATCAAGCCATATCGCACGGATCACCAGTGTCCGGATTGTCGTCAAAACCAAATCCGGCTAGGTCAGGCCCAGCTTCATGTGTCATATACACGACGATGAACGGCTAACAGTCAATTAACAACACACACGCGTGCGCACACACACACACAAGCTGAAGCATGAAGTTACGTACGGCAACTTTAAGTATGGGGAGATAAAAAAGTTCATCCACACAAAGTAGACACTGAGTGGCTAAATAATCACAAACAAAATACACGTGTGAATGCTAGAAGTACTCTACGTACCGTGTGATATTGAGAGAGATGGCAACACTGTGTTTATCAAAAAAACCATCACAATTAATGTGTTCATGCGGACTGCGGTACGTATCAGAATTTACCGAAGCCAGAACCACGTGCACCAGACCTAAAATGGAAAATATAAATTTTGTTAACTTTGTTAGCTACACTTTCGTTTGTTTAACTATCTGTCTATCTATCTATCTATCTATCTATCTATCTATCTATCTATCTATCTATCTATCTATCTATCTATCTATCTACCTATCTATCTATCTATCTATCTATCTATCTATCTATCTATCTATCTATCTATCTATCTATCTATCTATCTATCTATCTATCTATCTATCTATCTATCTATCTATCTATCTATCTATCTATCTATCTATCTATCTATCTATCTATCTATCTATCTATCTATCTATCTATCTATCTA
>CANUEZ040000091.1:1650000-1703000 GCA_948099385.1 Fasciola hepatica
AAATGTTTCTTGAGAAAACAAGAATGACGCCCTCAGTTTTGGAGCATAATGTCTTTGAATTTGCAAATATTTAGTATACAAAAGAGTTGAACAAGGTTGCTTTCATTGACCGCTACCGGTGCACCCGCGGACTGTGTTGGAGAGGCCGTAATTCCCCGGGAACATTTTTCATGATGAAAACCGTTCGAAATTCTCGGACACTCCCCTCATATGTTCGTAATAAGTTAACCGGATTGTTTAGTCTTAGGAAGGTATGACAATGTCGTAAGCATCAAGACAAGTGGATAGGATGGCCTCAATGAAGTTCTTATTGTTAAGCAAAAAATTAGGCCATAAGGACTTCTGGCTTATCTCATTACGGGTTGGAGTTGCTTTGTTTCTAAACCAAGTTCCATGAACCCTATTCTAATTACGAAAAACGTTTTGTTGATGGATACCAAAACATCTACTTATCTTTGAGACAAACATTTTGTAGCATGCACCGTGTATTCAATCAGTAGATAATCACAATATCAATCGAATCATGGGAGAAATTTAGTGGAATATGATTACGGACGTGTGTTTTCGTAAGCCTTAAACATATATATATATATATATATATATATATATATATATATATATATATATATAGCATGCTTACATGTATGTATCTTAGTAACTAGCCGATGGGTATTTTCACTACCACATATTATATAACTATTTCACAGAAGAAATAATACTCAGTTTCACAACATTCCAACGCAAGTATTGACTAAAGGAGATTGTACCTATCGACATTTAGCTGTTCAATTCACCAAAATGCGGACCGGTTGCTCGCGGCCCGTTAAAATTGGCGCACATTTTTAAATATTGCATAGTCGGCCCACAGAACGCTACTGTGAACATGTAACATCTGTTTGATGCTCTGGATGACGGACAACAGACAATGTACCGATCGAACATGTATCGGCGTCATTCAACAGACATCTGGTTGGTATCCGCAGTTTACTTATCCGAAAATCTACCCAGAGGCAGAGGAGTTGATTTAATGGTGATTTTATTGCCGATCGAATCTCATTTGTTTTACTCTGATAAACACTCATGAAATTATTCATCTCGCAGTGCCAGCATTCAACCCATGAAAGTTAGAAGAAATCTGCAGATGAATTTGATGTCCGAATACCACGTGTGACTCAAATCCGACGACCCTCTATGGTCACATCCAAGCGAAGAGGGGTAGAAATATTAGCTCGATTTAATTCAAACCGGTTCCGTTTTTTGGTTTAGTTCATTCACATTATCGTTTTCCTATACTGAAACCAGCTACGGGGTCGTGCAATAAGCAACACATAGGCACGCACGCAAAACTGGTGACATTCTATGCCTTTACGGGGTTTTCTTGATTTTTACTGTGACGTCGTCAGCGGGCACTCACACACATATTTTGCTAATTTGTTCGCATTGTGATCCACATTGCAATTCATTTTGTCTCATTTACCAACTAGCTGGTTTGCTTAGTTGATGCAGATGAATCCGCCACGTGAACAACGGTAGAGGTCACTTGAGTGCTCCTGTCAAATCCACTCTCGTGGCTCACGTGAAACACGCATACGCACACACAGAATAACACCGAAGTTTCAAAATACACCGAGAGGAATTGTTGGACCTTGATAAAGTTAATATCCTTTAAAATCTGTAAAATATCGTCATATAACAAAATTTTTCGTGTTTCCTGTACCAGTAAGTTTGACAGTCCTGTTCGTTTAATGCTCTTGCACGGCTGGATTCCCCATCTAATAGATTTAACGCAAGCGGAACAAGCAAAACCGCAGATTACTTTGGTCCTATTCACAAAAATAAAGAAAGGAACTAGATTGACACACGTGTTTTACAAGAAAGCCACAGAATTGGAATGGGGAAGCTCAAGCCGAGCAGAGCCAGTCGGATACGTGAGGATACAGACCAAAGGGGAGTATAATTAGATTTCACTGGTACACGAGAAACTTGATTTTCAGGAAACCGAAGTGATTTGAACAAACCGGCACGGGGAAACATTATGACCGAAAGTTATCCCAAGGTACTAATCAGATTATGTTCTTCTTATGTGGTCTCCTTGTATATTTGAGTCAAAATCTGAAACAAATGAGATCGAGTACTTCCCACTTCTATGAATAAAAACAAAATACCAGTACACTTCGAGGAATTTATTTTCAAGATTTTACCAAATAAAATCAGTGCCTGACTTTGGCTATTCTACAATGCGGGAGCGACCGAAAAGAACTAATTGGATCAGACAACCTGAGAATTACATCATAAGCATATTTAATAAGGAAACAGTCATTGTAAGCAAACAAGAAGACAACGTTGGAGAGTAGGAACGGTGATAGAACGGGACCTTGTAAAACACCTATTGTGGGCTGAGGTATAGAAGATGTCTTTCAATGAAATCGGGCGAAAAACTGACGATTAGTAAAATAACTTGTCAATTATTGAATGTCGCGTGCGATGACTCTGGAACAGTTTGGATTTGTCAACAGAATTGAAGACATCAGTTTAGTCAGGGTGGTCAATTCTGATCACTTGACTATTGCTATCCAATGACGGCAGAATGAAATAAGGGACTGAATTCGGGACATTCGGAGTTGAACGAGTGTGCCATTGTGCAGACTGACTTAGACCAGATACGTTGTTCTGATGGGATATTCTTTCACGATCCTGTGGTTTGAACGAAAAATGGTTGAGTATCGAATTCAAACACGAATGATTCTATTGAACAGTACTCAGTAAACCATTCTCACATTCCGTGACATCGACTTTCACGCATAGATTCCCATATATTTGCTTCCGTCCTAGTTGCCAAATCATTTTGGTCAGGGCAATTCGAATATATGAGCCGAGTTTTATTTGGCTGATCGCTTACCTCCACACCGAGACAAAGCTCTAGCCTCATTCGAAATATATTCATTAAGCGATCTTTGTGTGTCTTGCCTATACCAAAGAAATATGAACTATGTGTGAGAAGCAGTGAACCTGCAGACCGGTCAAGAGCTTATTCACATCCTGTCATTAGATCCCTGAGGGCATTTTTTTATTTCAACGTATATTTTGTTCTTTATGTCACTTCGATATTCTATTTGAAACCTTCTAGATGCTCTCGAAACGTGAATATTGTGGAAAATAATCTTGTTTTGGTAAGCATTTGGTGAATTCATCGGTTAAAAAAACTTGCGCACTTGTGTGTCCCGGAAAAAATCGCCTACTTAAAAAGGAAACTCACTTTGCATCCTCAGCAAGGAGCCAACGGATCTGATAACCGAGTGAAAAAAACGTGATCATGATAGAATCGTGTTGATAAAAGAACAGAAAAGATTATGTACTGACATTATTTTGGACTAGCGTCTAGTCTGATACTCAACTGGTCCGTACGCCGTATGCCTTTTGTCCCATCGGGATTCGAACCTGTGCACCAGTATTACACGTAATTTACCAGCTGAACTTCCGGACTGCACCGAGGGGTTTCCAAACTTTAGCAAGTGGAATATGCTGTCTAGACTTATGTCTAATATGCTGTGCATCACAAGAACATATGAACTTGTATGGAAAGCTGAGTAGTGACATTTGAGTTACATTATCTAACTAGAATGCTAAATAATAAAAGACTTGCTCTTTGAGGCCATATTGGAATGCACAGAGGAAAAGGATTTACTAAAGATCCCATTTAGATAGTATTCCAGCACTATCATCTTTGAACAAGACTCGGTTCTCTTGGCCTCTGATATAGTCAGTCTAGCTTTGTCTCACAGACCGCCCATGTCCAACTTGTTGTCAAGACCAAATTCGTTTATGTCAAGTCAGTTTGCATGTGTCCTGTGCACGAGAATAAGCAAGTAGCAACTACGTAACTACGGTACTGGAGACACACACACACAAATATACAGAGTAGAGTCGCCAACGACGAGGTATAGTGAAGTATCGTAATGTAAAACCGTCTACTCACGCAAAGTGGATACTAATTCACTAAATAATCACTCAAAAACGAAATATATCCTCATTTGCTGACGGTGAACATGGACGTCTTCGATCGTCATCCGGCTGGAAGTTGGCAACTTCACTTCTTAGCGTTAAAGAAGTGTGGCATGCTGAATGCAGCATTCTTCCGTGTTGGGTTGCACGTGCACGATCTGCAAAGACACCCAGAGAGAGAGAGAGAGAGAGGGAGAACTCGATGAGCTGGAGCTCAGTAAAAGAGTAAGCAATCAACAATGCTTACATCGATACAGGTGAGCATGGCCATCTGTGTCTGAACGAGTCACAGAAGTGACCGATTTGAAAGCAGCAGCAGCAGACGGAAGATGGCACAGGTCAAGTCCCGTCTCTCTCTACTGATAAGCACATGAATGATCGTGATGAACACAGTTAGATCTGGCTTGTTTGCCTGGCCAAGTGAAAACTGAGATCATCATAAGTGAGACCCGACGGAATGTTGAACTAATCTGATTTTCCAGATTCAACTGGAATTTCCTCAGTTTAGCATATGATGACGTAACCCTGACTGCGTCTTCGGTTCCGCTGCCAAGTCCCTGAGTACGACAAGCAAGCAATGTCAGCTTCTGTGCGTGTTTGTGTTGAGGATGATAAATCGAAGGTTTTCGCTCTTCAGCTTTAGCCAACCTTTTCCTTTACCTTGACACACCTTGTAGAGATCACTTTTTTTTAAACCACACAGACTACTCCTGACTTGACTATCGCAGTTTGCATTCGAATTTCAACATACCTTTGAGCTCACCTTTTTCTTGTATTCTGAAGAAAACGAAATATGACCAGAATCGAGTATCTTAATAGAGCGCACAAGGTTACTCCGCTATCATATGAATACGTACCCCTCTTACATCCAACGTCATTCGTGTGCACCAGTTTCAAATACGTTTCTACGTGTCAAGACCGTAACTGAACAATCCTTGACATGATCGAAAGATGGTTTCTTTAACCCATAGTTATGACGGTGTTACCTATATAATATGATGCATCGTACAGGACCAAAGCCTAACTCACCACTGAAAATCAAGGTAGCACTCACTTTACTGCTCTTTCATCCGGCTTCTTAGGAATCATCAGCAGTGCATATTCGTCGAGCCTCCATTAGGACTCGAACCCGGCGTGAACGAATGTGAGTCGAACACCGTAACCACGAGGCTATCTGGGCTGGTTGTCAGTAGTTAGTTGAACAATAATACGGTATGCTAAGTGTGTTCCGTTTCCGGATTGCGGTTCATGAGATCGGCGTATCGGAGGCGACATGGCCAAGTGGCACGGTCGGTGGCACACTCCTCCCAGTTCACATAATTTTCACGCTAACCTTTCTTTTCTGTTCAACTTACTTTCTGGTTTCAACTAGTTTCATTTGTTATTGAGTGATACTGCGGTATAGCACTCAAAATCAGAGGACTGATTTAGGAAACTGACGGTTGGATAAATTGAACAAATGCAATAGTACAGCGAATTGTCTAAAATTGAATCTTTGGTAACACCAGTGGTATTCAACAAACAGATGAACCCGAGGCTCTAGCTGAAGACCAGTCCGACTTCCTACTCTCACCTCAAAATTTGTATTTGTAATGTTGGACACCACACTTGCTCGGTCATTGAATTACACACCAGTCACCGACTTTACATGGGCGCTGACTGTTGTGTGCATTGATCTAGCCCCAAAATCATTGACCCACATTACCTACAGAAATTTCGTTGCCTTGATCGCTTGAACTTCAGTCGATCCTGAATTCGATTACACTTGGAAGACTCTAATTAACGGGGTGGTTTCCACTGAGATTTATGCAGTTTCCATGTAATATTTACGATTGTTGTTAAAGAACCGCATTGAAAATCATCATCGGACGGTTGACATTTTTTGGGTTGTGATAAGCATATCACAACAATTACTAGAATTCCGTCACATTAGTATTGTAACTACTGATAAATATTAACGGAGGTTAGTTTTATTCTATTATCCATACTATTATGGTGCTGTTTAAAGAAGGCATTTTATCATTTATTTAATGAAAAAAATATTCCAATTAAAAAGTGTCATACAACTGGCGATAGCTGAATAAATGGTCCAAATCGTTCGAACTGAGGTTGTCACAGATGCGAGACCAAAAATTGATTTGAATGAGTACGGTCAAAATCTATGGGAGCAACCCGCTACGTAATAGAGAGCAAACCTGTTTGACTACGGAATGCTTTTGATTTCTTGCCGTTTGACATCAATCTCTCTCTCTCTCCCTCTCGCTCTGCATGTGTGTGTGTGTGTGTGTGTGTGTGTGTGTGTGTGTGTGTGTGTGTGTGTGTGTGTGGTCAGAATCGACATTGCCAAACAAACAGATTCGGAACACGAAAGGAGGATATTAGAAACAACAACAAGGTGTGCAAATCTATCGATTCATTTTAACGGTATGTAAATGTGACAATAATTTGGTAAACCGTAGTTTTTTTCATTTCTGCTTGTGATTGGACGACAGTATGTAATCATTCCAATTTTGGTGAGGGAAAGCAGGGATTGTGGTCGTTACGACTTTTTGTTTTTTGATAACGTGACGTCACACGATCCATCGTTTGTTTCCTATTGGATCTGCACAACTGGCTAACAGTCATAACAATCGACCCGGAAATACCCAGACTTTCGCGTCCGTTTTTGACCAAACACACATAATCCGTTCCGCGGTGTAGGAATTTCGGCACATAGGAAGCTTGCATTCAAACGGAACAACTACGGGAATAAACGTGAAAATATTTTGCTTCTCCTGGGATGGATTTTCTTCCAACGAATTTCTTCCACACTAGTTAATAGGATGCACCTATGTTCGCCTCAATTTAACTGAACGTAGAAACGGTTCAGTTTTGATTAATCTTGATTATCATGAACAGAGATATTTTAGCTGAGTTAAATAAGAATGTTTACCTAAATCACGTGTCGTTGTCTAAATGATTATTGTCGCTGGACTGTTTTGTAAAATTTATTTCATGACTGTGTATGACTACCGTGCGAGAGGTAATATCCCATTAACTCAGGAGCTTTCTGTCATATGATGAAAAAAGAGGTACACCCGAACCCCGAGAATTGTGGTGGCGTAGTAACGATGCTGGTAGCAACGGTATACGGCTTGACTACACGATAATGAGCGCGGAATGTCCTTTTTGAACATCGTACCTCAGACTTGTACTTCGGAAATTGGCACGGGGGGGGGGGGGGGGGGGGGGGTTAGCTTTACCTGTATGCAGTTGATCGAACACATGACGTGCATATGCACTCATGTACGCATGCACTTACCCATATTCACAAGTGGGACTAGGCATCCTGGCTTTTGACCGTAGGTTCCAACGCAATCACGTGATCAATAACCTTGAAATGCACTGGAATCTGTCCTGTGTCTGTGACTACGCCATTCTTACGCTCACCATTTTTGAGTACACGCACCTGACTGCCTACACATGTTCGAATATAAATGCGTCAAATAACCCCCGCCTTAACATACTGAACCAAATAGCACCATTTTGCATTTAAAAGTTTGTCTGAAATATTCCTTGTGTAAATAGACGAAATGGTTAGGCAACAACGATGACCAGACAACCAGCCATAAACGGTGGTGTCAAGGATTCCGGTTTCATCGCGGTCAATCAAATTCCTTCTTTTGCGGGCTATGGTGGTACGCTGACCGGTGGTAGGGATGCGTTTTGAAAATCCTCATTGGGAGTTAGCGGCCTGAAATGTATGCTAGTCGATTACCATCACCAACACACCACGACCATCAGCGAAAATCACGTAGATAGAGAAAGAGTTCTAGTGCAAGTACGCAACTGACCGTGTCACCTAATGCTCCTCGACTATTTGGCACGCTGATTTCATGAACCCAATCCCAGATGCGTAATCGGTTGCACTCGTCCAAGTTCACTGGTTACGTTTTTCCGTCAAGTGAACAGCCTTGAACTATATTTCAAGCCCTACATACTCTGAGGACCGTGTACCCCGGCACGGTCTGTCTGTGAACATGCGTGACAGATGTCCCGACCATCCCAACCTCTTCAGTTTAATTACAAGTTTTGCAATACGGACACAATGTTCGCCCCACAGTCTTGCAACACCGTGAAAGCACCAATGCTCAGTAATCCGTCTACGTATTCTATTCCTAGTGACCGAATTTCGGAGCCTCGTGAGAAGAGTGATCAAACTGCCGTGACTCACGAACTCAGTCGTCGATGTCTAGTCAGACGTGTCACACCGACGCAACGAACATCTCTGACCGTTCAAAGGCAAAAGAGCCCTTGTCCGATAGTCAACCAGTAGGGGAAATGTAATTGCCAAGGTTAAATTTAGCTTCCTTCAGTTAAGGCCTTTAGCAGGACCAACCCAGTCCTACAGCAACATTTTACACTTTGAGAGTACAAAACGGTTCTTCAACATAGATCCAACGAAAAAAGCTTCGACGCCCAACCTTCTGCCGGCTGACACACACAGAATCTTTTTGACAGGTGCAATTACACCTTTAGCCTGAAGAAGTCTCATTGTACAGATCTTTAGGTCGTGGATAAATTCATGTCATTGCAACACATCAATTGACCTTACTGTAAAGGAGTTTGTACGCCGAAGAGTTTGACGTCGTTAACAGACCTCGAACTCTTCCATCTTCCGAGGGTTTGATCCATATTGTCTTTCAGTCGTATAAAAAATCATATCCCTTATTTTTAATCGTATGGAACACTTTGGATTCACCTCGAAATGCAGCCAACTACGTTTGTTGGTCCCCGAGTTGGCGACTTTTGATTGGCGGAATTAAGGGGCAAAATTTTCACCGATTAAAAACCACCCTTTTCACGAGTTGCGTTTTTTCTGACTTCTTTTCTAATCTTCTTTTACGACGGTGATTTTAGAGCACAGTGGATCGACATATTTTTGCCACCTTGAAAACCTTATCCGATGGTAATTTTTGTGTCTCATTAGGACATTTTATGCTGTCGACTGATGCAATACTCGTCCACTGATGACGGCGTCAATTCTAATGGGCTCTTGTTGCAGTTCGTTGTAAGACTTGGTAATCTGCAAAACTTTTGACGTATGACAGATCTCAGAATGCTGTACTAGAATCCTTGTGCACTCCCTCTGAGTGCTTTAGACGGCAAAAGTCTTTCGCCGCCAATCTAGATGACATCATCAGTAGGTAAGTATGATACAAATTTTCAAATTCCAACAAGCAGTGCTTTTGCTATTCACAAAAAAGCTTGATCAAAGATTGGAAAACTTTCCTCTGAATTCCATATATTGTGTAAGTAGTATGTGATTGTATCTGAATGACAGGAATAAATTTCTCAAGAGGTGTAGGACCGGTTTCTTGGTTGTTGCCACTCATCAGGTATGCCTAGCCCGTACTCTCTTGCCCAATCATCCCTATACTTGAACACTCCACTGTGAGTTTGCCATCTTAATCTCAATGGAATAGTGAGAAGCATGCACTGAGGAACAGTCCATTTTCGAAGAATCACCTTTGTATACGGCTCTTTGAATCGGACCTTTCAATAGCTCTTACACGAGTTTCGATTGAGGATTTAACCGAATAAAGTTATTTAGCCTCGAAATATTAATACTCACAGTACATTTATTATCACCGGTCTTATTTGCGTACTGATGGAGGAATTCATGGAATACTTAACTGTTGATTGAGGCCTGGGCACCGGAAAATGATTTATTCACTTTTTCAAATTTTTACTGAAAGTGTAGACATTACGTAAGCACGAGAACAGAAGACTGCTGAAACAGATATTCAACAACTGCTGAGGCTAGTGACTGCAATTAATGTCATCACGAATTAGACGAATCACATGTGAAGTCACTTTGGAGAAAAATTTCACGGGTGGGTGGTTTTCATAAACAGACATGAATGCAAAGATGCTATGCTTTCCACAACAGATGATAAGCTTGGTTTATGAGTATTGTTCAGCTTCATTATATTAAGCTCCTAATTCTGGCCAGAACAGGTCAGCTTTTATCAGCTTCGCTCATAGGATATTTTGCGACATGGTTCTACCTAACCCATTTGGTTCCGATCTAAGGATTAATACAATTCCGCTTACTTTCACGTGACTTGAATATGTTCCAACTCCACAACTTGTGATTTTCATGCAGTAATATGTGCAGTTGAAACGAAATACTAAACAGTTCATTTGAGTAGATAATAGAAAATTCCGCTGCACACATCAGTCTCATACATAAGCCCACAATACAAACCTGAATTGTACCGGTGACATGACTTTTATCTCATAGTTGTTCTATTTTTATGCGGCTGGCTTTTGCGAAAAGATGAGCCGGCTTCATGCATGTTCCAAATGTCACGTGCTCATGAGCGGCCGTCAAACTTGAGACATAAGCACACGGAAATCCTTTTCTGCTTCTAGTTGCGAAAGCGATAGATAGACTGGAGTCCTAATCGCTCAGCATCCGATTTGATCCATATTTCCAGCTTTCCTCCAAGGCAGCAGCAGGATGGGAAACCGGGGAGCGGCACAGTTTTAGAATCCCCGTGTCTGGAAGTCGTGGGACCTGTCAATACCACCTCAATGGTTGGCGTCGGAGGAACACCGACAGCTTCTGGATATCGGAGCTCCTTTATCTTATTGTGTTGTGTGAAAGTATGTCGTGCCAAGGCGCCTCCAGTTTTTCCGTGGCTGACACCTATGATCAAAAGCTTCTAGCTTTCTGATGTCTTCGACATGTAGTGGCCGCGTTTTGCAACCCTAGGTCAATACTGAATGGACAGCTGCCCGGGAGACGCAGACTTTGGTCTGGAGACTGATTTCTTTCAGCTCCCAGAGTGCATTGCGAAGCTGGAGAAACGCAATCCTGGCATTATCAATACGCTACTTGACTTCGCCTTTGACTTGGCTGTTTGGGAGAAACGTGGAGACCAGATATCTGAACTCCCGCAAGTGCTGGATTTGTTCGCTACCCATGCATATCAAAATAATGTGCTGCGTGGTGCATGTTGAAAGGACCTCGGCCTTCGACTTTCTGATCTCTAGTCCCATGGAGGTTTCGAAGGATTCTACGCGATTCAGAACCAGCTGCAAGGCAATCGGACTATCTCCATAGAAGACTATGTCGTCTGCAATTTCCAAATCGATGAGAAAAGCATCGGCGCCAGGCGAATAACAAGATAATCAGTGGGAGGCTGAGGAATTATCCAATCGATGGTGTAGTTGGACGGCGCTGGCGACAAGGATAGCCCTGCCTACTACCGGAACCGAGGAAAAATTCAAAGGACTCCTTTCCGTAGACGCGTGTTTGAATAGTACGACTTCATGGGAATGACAAGTTTCTGGGGCATCCCATCCGCTTTTAGAATGGTCCATAGCGATTCTTTGCCAAAAGAGTCAAAGCCAAACCGAAAATCAACGAATTCAGCTGCGGTCAGTTGCTGAAACTGGTACCGATGTTCTCATACTCTGCGGAGAGTGAATAGTTGGTCCGCTCACCTTCTACCACGATGGAAGCCTCCTTGATTGGGGCGTGTGAGCGCATCCTGCACGGCTAGGAAGCAGTTTAACATAAACACGGAGAATACTTTGGCCATCACGTCCACTAAACTGCTGTCAAGGTAGTTTGCGCACACAGTCCTCCCGCCTTCATTTTGAAGAGGGAACGATGATGAGGTTCCCCAATCCACTGGGAATTGGTCTTTTTTCCACGTTAAACAAAACAAGGTGCGAAATGTCTCAAGCAGTGTTGAAAGTCATGATTTATCAAGGGGGCGATGCCATCTTTTCCATATAATTTCCGGTTCTTCATGTTTTGCATTACCTCGGCGATATCATCTCTGCCTAGGAGATAGGTATTAGCGTCGTATATCTGGCTCTGGATTGCCGCATCCTTTTGGCCTGACCAGGAACGAGCAGTCTAGCAGTATCACAAAGCAGGGGTCCTCCCGACGGACTCTTATCGGGTGCAGTAAGGATATAGAAGAAAAGCTTTGAGAAATCCCCACAGTTAGCCACAGTCCCCACGTTTTAAGTGACTTCGAGCCAGTAGTTCTTGTGGTCACTTCTGGCCAAATAGGGGGCTTTTCTTTGGATGTCACGGAAGTATGAATAACCATTTAGACAGGCATCTGTGGCCTTTCCAACTAACTGGAGAGATGCCTCCGAGATCCAGTATTTCTGTCGTCGTCAGGTAGACCCCGGTCCGCCTAAAGCGGATTGTTAAATTGATACCTTAGGTGAAGTCCATTTATTTTCCACCAGTACTCCTTCACAGCCTATGAACATGGTGGCTAGATGGGAGGCAATAGGTCATTTGCTTCGGATGGCTGAGCTTGGCTTTTAGGTCGCAAACGTTTCAGTACCAGTCGAGGTGACACCATCAGTGCGTTTTGCTCAGCTGCGCTCTGAAAATATGGAGACACTGTGTGGTCAAATAACATTACTATATTCAGTGTGCTGTCTGTTTTATGACGAAACAAAGATAAACACGGATTGCAATCTTTCAACATGTTGGTCCAGTCTGAAGTATATTCCCTTGGGAAAACTGACTGCTTAGGATGGGAGAGAGAGCTCTTACGTGCGTCTTTGCGAGGCAGGACGTTGACGGATTCGGTTGAGCACAACTCACTTTTTTCACAGTTACAAGTGTTGGACTATGCAGGCAGATTAGGTAGTAACTGAGTATAGCATATTTTAGATACAATTCACTGTCTTTCATAATCGACTGCAACTTATTGCCCCCAAAAAGTAGGCAAAATTACTGCCTCGATTTTGTCTTTACCACGAGAATGTGAGTTCTGACTTTTTTCACTCATTAAATGAGTACAACTTCCGAGTACAGCACACTTATCCCCTGAGCTCTGAACCCGGATAAACAAGACTATGAATCCACGACGTAATCAATCAGATGATCAAAGGTAGCAGTCAACCGGTGATACGACATCATCACATGACGTGGCGCCCATTCACGAAAATTTGTCTCTGTCAGTATTGTTTTGTGCATAATACGTGTCAAGAAGAACCCAAAAATAAACGTATGATAATACGTCATTATATCACGAAACGAAATGCTCAGACCACGCGTAAAATGGACTTTTCGCAGTAGATTACTAGAGCTCTTGGATAAAGGTGAATTACAATCTTTCTAGCAGTGTTAGTTCATGAATAATTGAGTCACGTGAAGTTTCCCTCAGTTGTGTAGGTTACTGTTGTGTTCACAATTCGGTAAAAGAAGGAAGGCGCACGTGTATGGATAAACGTATATTCCCGCAGCAACGTACAGTAAGCGCCGGTACAAGCAAGCACGTGAAAACGCAGCCGAGTATGCCGGTGCGTCAGTCAGTCCTGTCTGTAATCGGCAATGTCAGACAACGATACAATCGGACCACGTCGTGCAAGGTTGCGCAACACGTGATACAATCTGATTGGTCAATGCCGTCCGGGACGAATCATGGCAAACGTCAGCTATGTACGTGCGTGTGTGTGCATGCAAGATCGTCTGTCTGAGCACATCCCTGTTCAGGCCGAACACAACACCACCTCTCCTTCCCCCAAGGAAAAAGATCCAAGGCTTGCAACGGATGAAAGTGTTCCTAGTATTACCAGCGACGGTTGTATCAGTAGTACCTTCATTAGAAGCAGTTGTCGTGGTAGTATCCAAAGCAGTAGTATCATCAACAACATTGTTCGAAGTCGTAGTAACAGGAACTATGTTCACAGCAGTAGCAGTATCCGCAGTAGAAGTAGCAGTATTTGTAACAGTAGTTCTTCATAGCAGCATTCGTAGTAGTAATTGTATCAGTAGCAGTAGTAGTAACAGGAACCGTATTCGCAGTAGAATTCACAGAAATTCTGGCCACAGCATTAGTTACAATAGCAGCAGCAGTTGTTGTTGTACGCATGTGACGATACAAAACACTGAATAAACCAGCTCCAGTATAACTGAGAAAGCACATAGGACATACTCGAGCAAGAATGGTGGAAAATTGGGCAAAACGTTAAACGAGAACAAAAACTTCATCAACGAGATGATGGCTGGGAAATGAAATGCGGTACCAACAGAAGTAGATGTGGTGTTGTTCACCGCAGCAGTGGCAGTAGTAGTAGTGGCATTGCTATTATCAAAAGCAGTAGCATGAGTTACACTGGTAGATATAGCAGTAGCAAAGTAGCGGTAATCATCATAATAACAGGTCATAACGGCAATCGCGGTAGTTCCAGCAAGGGTAGTAGTAGCAACAACAAAAACAGTAACAGTAGTCGTAAGACAGACACAGTGACCATAGTAGTAGCAGTAGCAGTAACGGTAGTCGTACAGTCAGAACCAGTAACCCGAATAGCAGCATCAGTAGTAGTGACGGTAATCGTAGTAGAAATTGTAGTAGCAGTTTCAGGACACAATACTCGGCAGTAGTAACGGGCACAGCAGTCGCAGTAGTAGTAACTGGAACAGTAACTGCAGCGGTACTCATGTTCGCAGTGGTAGCAGTCATGGCAGTATCAGTAGCAACAGTAATAGTACGCACGGAAGGGCACAAAGCACGGTAATTATCCAGGTCCGATTGTAACGAAGGATGCATACAGGACACATGCGAGCGAAAAAGATAAAACATTTGTTAAGCAATCAACAACAAAAACGAAAAACCGTCAATAACGAGAAAACTCGCCGGAAGCGAAAATGTAGTAAACTGTTTCAAATAGTTCACGTATGAAAGTGTCAACAAATGTTCCGGTCCTTTGAATTTCACCATTTAAATCCGTAAACTCGATACCATCCACCTGACTCCGCAGATAACCTTGCCAGACGGTCTTCAAAGCACTCCCGCAAAGTTCCGAAGCGTAAATCCGAAGGGTTTTCTGTGAATGGTGAATCCCTCATAATTATTTCTCTGGCACTATGCACAAATCCACGACACGGGTTCAATGCCCGCGACGCCAAATGTTGTGTTCACAATTCGGTAAAAGAAGGAAGGCGCACGTGTATGGATAAACGTATATTCCCGCAGCAACGTACAGTAAGCGCCGGTACAAGCAAGCACGTGAAAACGCAGCCGAGTATGCCGGTGCGTCAGTCAGTCCTGTCTGTAATCGGCAATGTCAGACAACGATACAATCGGACCACGTCGTGCAAGGTTGCGCAACACGTGATACAATCTGATTGGTCAATGCCGTCCGGGACGAATCATGGCAAACGTCAGCTATGTACGTGCGTGTGTGTGCATGCAAGATCGTCTGTCTGAGCACATCCCTGTTCAGGCCGAACACAACAGTTACTAACCAGGTTCTACTTATCATTTCACAAGGTTATGACTAAGGTATATCACATTCATCGTTCCTATTCACTCCACCGAAGTTACGGATTAGAAAAATACGGAAACAATCCAACAGTATGCTCAGTCCCTCAAAGGCTATTTAGTGCTGTGTTTGAAAGGGCAGAATTAAAGAAATGAAACCACTGTGACCTTTCGGATGACACTGATTATCGTATGCATCACATCTATTGCCCCCGAATGTGGATACGCACTTGACAAGTATGCATGACATTCTGGGTTGTTCTGGATATGGTAAGTGGTGTCGTTTCTCTTTCTGATTCGTATACCACGGAGCTACCATACTAACCGGCCGGACATCATTGATCTTGATCAACTACGAGCAGCATGGAGCATGTGCAAACAGGTTTTTTACCGGACCATATTCTACTGACTCGGTTTTTACGTGAAATCAAGAAGCTACTTATCATTGATCAGTCCTAGATTCACCTTGGGTTTTTATCCACTTACAACATGATGAGGCTGATTTTGAGCAGACTACACAATATAAATATCGATTTCATCTCCCATTCCCACGTATGGGAAGCAATATTGAATTCTCTTCACAGAGTTGTGGAACAACTCAGTCTCACGTTGCTACCAAGGGGTTGTTGTTTTCTGGCAGATGTGTGGGGCATGGATCTTTTAAATTTTCATGGATTCGTGAGTTAGAAGACGAACGAAAATGTCAGAATAGTTTTAGAATCCCACGGAGACCCTTGTCCTGCAAAACTAAGGCTGCACTAGGTTGTGCGGAGCTTTCATGTTACAAAATATTACCCGCACGATTTCCATATGCTTTCATTATTATTATTATTATTATTATTATTATTATTATTGTTATTACTATTGTTATCAATACTGTTTTCTAAAATACTTTTTTTAAGAAACGGTCAAACAAAAATCACTTGTAGTCTGTACATAGACACTATTCACAGTTCTACTCATCCACATGGTCAGACAAATTCACTCTTTTGATTCAATACGTGTTCCTCAAAATCATTTCCGTGTCTGCGGTTTTATCGTCAGCTCCATTGTTTCTCCTCTAAACTGCAGTGGACCACATTGTTTCGACAACATTCCTTGACTGATCTAATATTTTCGGTTCTTACCAAATACTTCTTAATGGATCATTGGTCAAAATGACCAAGACAGTATGAATCACAAGCTATCAGTGACCAAAAACGAATATATCCACGATGCTAGGCGAAACAATTTAGTTCTCAGTTACAATTTTGCTCTCCTATTCGTATAAATTTGTGCCAAAAAGCTTTCTGATTTTCGCTAGACTTCCTGAGGAAGTAATCAACACCACAATATCACTTTTATGGCAAGTTTAACCGTGAATTCGGGTTGAAATTTCCTTTTTTTCTGTAACAGTCGAATAACTTCATTAGTAAATGCGTGGAGTACTATAGGTTCTCAGAATACAGAATTCTACGGATGACCTTATCACAAGCGTGAAACATTTGATCCACTCGTAGCTTCGGTCGCGTCGCATACAGGGTGCTCTATCTAGGAGAATCAACCAGAAGTGGTAAACTAGTCTCGACTGCGTACTGTGAGTTAGTCGCAGCCAGCCCAGCGAACAACAAAGCTACGTGTACTACTACTACTACTGCTACTACTACTACTACTACTACTGCTACTACTACTACCACCAACAATATTACTATTACTAATAACTATAGCTTTTGTGTTTCAGTTTGTCACATTCTTTGAATGAGGAGTTGCATAAGTCTTTCCGGCACGACGATAACGGAACCCCTAAACCCCGGCAGTTGCTTCATAAGTACACCCTCGGGGTTCGGGTGAGGTTCTTCTGAAATCAGTAGCCATCTGTACAATTCACTGCTTGTCACGAGCCTCTCTATTTAGCTGGCGATCTGGTCTTTGTTGGTCTAGCTGCTGATGGAGATCCTGTAGCAATAGCTGAACGTCGACTTCAGTAAGAACTTGATTACTATTTGGAAGAGAGGTGCTTTCACTCTCAAGCCAATCACAATCACATTTATATGAAATAAAAAAGGAAGAACATCAACCACGGAGAATTCATCATGGAGAAAGAAGAGTTGCATCAGGCTCTATCCTCACTCATTTGTCAGACTCCGGTCACACTGTGGATCCGGTTACGTCGTCCAGCGTCCCACGCAGGGTCCAACCGAATGAACCAAGGTTAGTCAGATGTAGGACATTTGCCACCGCCGAAGCCACTAGCATCGGGCTACTACGACCAAAGCTTTTTTTATGAATGAAATTGGTCCAAGAACTTGAACTTCCGTGGCCATAGGTCGATAATGTCATTCTCAGGTGTGATGCGGCTCCAGGCCTCTGACTGTGACCGGTAATTTCACCATATCATCTGTGTATCTAATGACTGGCAGGCTGACCGATCGATTGACTGACTGAATGATTTACTGACAGGCTACATGTGTTCTTTTCTTCCCGTATTTTGTTTCGTACACGTGTGACTGTAATTGGCTTGATAATGAAATCACCGAAAACATATTCGCCTAAGCTTTGTTTTCCCGTAAGAACCTTGATTTGAGGATCAGTTTCCTAGGATAGAAATCCTCGGTGAGCAATTTTCATGGACAGGCTAATGGTTGGACTACGAATAAGGGTGGCCAGTGCATGTTATGGAAGTTATGAAAAGCCTTACCAGTAGAATCGCCCATGTAGGGATTTTTAGGCTTCCTAGATAGGGCCCAAAACAATCTCTGACAGCGTGGTTCAATACGACAGGAAAAGTGATTTCGTGTCACGATAACAGGCACTATTGTATTCGCAAAATTTATCTGCTGACTTGATACTGCTATTTTAACTTCTCTTCTCACTCTTTCCATGCTTCTGTTTGCTTCATTTTTTCCCCAATGGAGGATGCCACTGAGATATATCAACTAAAGTTACCTCATCCGGTGCAAGTTTACAGGTTGTTTGAACTGAACTGAACCAAACTGTTGTCTGGAGGGGGACCATAACACTAGCTATGTGATTCTCTGCACTGGTAATACAATCAGTAGTAAAATCATATTCCGTAAGACGAATTGTTCATTCGGCCAGTTTACCTCGAGGATCCTCTGCTGTTTTGATTCATTTCGAAGGTTTTGGATCAACCTCAGTATGAAACCGCTGATCCACTACTTCTACAATGTCCACAGGATAGCCAGACATTGCCCTTAGCTTTCGGAGTATTTTATCTCGACTGGATTGAGTATTCTGCCTGCGTGTGCCACTAATCCACTGACTTGCTTTACTGCTGTTTCGATACCTATACCGCTGGCATCTGTGGTAACCGTGAACGGCTCGCCAGCGACAGGCTGCTGTAACGAGAAACTTTCGTTTGATATTGTGCACTTGATACGCCTCCGGGCTGTATCTGAAGATTTACTCCTTCTTGAGAGGAGCTCAAAAGACTCCACAGTGAATGTGAAGCGTTTCACAAATGGACTGTATCAAGCAGCACAACCCAAGGACCGTATTAATGACCTTTTGGAGGGTGGTTCCGAATTTTTAGAATTTTCTCGGGAGGGGGACGCAGTTATTTATTATTGACCCAGAAGTGTCATTATCGATCTTCCCATCCGGGACTTTGGGTCGTTTATTCGCAATCCTGAATCCTTCACGCGCCTCGGCGGGTCCTACAAATGCAAAGCAAAGTTCTTCTCCAGTGGATTTAAGATCATGATATCGTTTCCGCATACCACAACGTTGGAGCATTATCAAACGTAAACGGTGTTCCTTAAAATCCAGATTACATCCTTGGGGAGCAGTATTGCTTGTCCCTGACAATGAAAGCTGTTTTATCCTGATCCTCCTTCAACGGAACTTGTTAGTATCCTGAAGATATAGTGGGTGATTGTAGTTTACCAAATACTCCCCCTTCAGAAGGCACCGGCATCTTGTCTATTTGAATTTTCCATTCATCCTCCAGGTAAACAGGAATATAAACGAGCTCATATGACCGAAAAGCATCAAACCCTCATCTATTTCGCACTCTACTATTTGAGTCTTCATCCGTCTTGAACCGTTCAGCCAATTGCTGAATGACTGTTTGAACCGCCGGGTTCCCATTGGTAACTACCTCACTTGCACCGGGCTCGTGCACCTGTTGGGATGTTTGACCGAAAATAGGCACCGAGTTAAACACTCTTCCTTCAGAACAATCAAGACATTCGGTGCTTTCAGGAGATCGGCGTCCAGTGTTGTTTGATTGGTATCGTTCTACCATCAATTCGACTCATACGTTGCGCTGTTCCATCATTATTCACCGTGTGACCCTCGACTGTACTCACGTTCATGACATACAATAGCACTCTCTCATCTGGTAGACGCTTGACCAATAAACCGGCAACATCTATGCATATTAATTAAGGTTCACTTCAGACCATTATCATCAGATTTTGTCCGGATGGCTCCATCGTCTACCACCCTAATACTGGTCTAATTTGAAGAATATGATAAATAGAATCTCGAGTCCTTAGTTCTTGCATCGTACTATTATCGTTTGTGGCACATGAGTCGTAAAATGACCCACGCTTCAGAAACAGAAACACCGGACTTGATTCAGCTTCCTTACAGTTACCGATTTTCCTTTCGTATTTCCATTTGTCATGATGCACTTAATTCTGTCAAATGTCACAACCTTAGAAAGTAGCATTTTGTAGGATGTTTACAAAATTTTTGAAACCCAATCTCAAACCTAAGTAATCCCCGGGATTCCAACCTTGCAAGCAGTACTCTCAAAAATTCGTAGTCTGTAAACTTTTTCTAATATCGTTTAAGCCAGCTTCGTTGAATCACTATAGGGATGGGTCTCCAAAAATAAGAGCCTGGTTGGCTAAGCTGTACTCACATGGGATTGGTCAAAACTAGTCATCTGTTGGGCCGACTAATTAACCAGCAGTCATCTTCTCGTTTGCTAGCAAGGGCAGGTGCGTGTTGACGACGGATCAGCCAACGTCCCCACAGTCTACTGGCCGTCAATCAGGACGCGAAACGATTCCGATTTTATGCACTAGGAAGTCAGTACGAATTTCTAGTGTGAGATCACGAACAGAAAACTACCAATAAATTAGACGGCGAAGATTCTGGAGATGGTTTCTGAACCGAAGGCAGTTCAAACCTCTGTGGCAACATGTATTGGCCTTTCGAGGAAAGCCGTGCAGAATGTAATTACGAACAAGATTCTGGTCCAAGATCGTGACTGTGTAGGCCACTGTCCGTGGACGTGTCATTTGAGAGCTGAGCAAAATTTTGATGACGTAAATGATGCCACTTTCCAGTGATTCTTGAGAATGCACGAAAAACGATGAAATTCCCACAGTGGAAGATGTTCTCTGTAAAGAGGCTATGAACTTTGTTGCCATTTTAGGCAAAATTGACTTTAAAGCTCTCAAAGGTTAGTCCAACTGCTGGAAGGAGAGATGAGAATTGCGATCTCACAAACTAAGTGGGTCTTTTGGTTTATTTTCGTTCATCTGATTTGCAATAAACGAAGTGGGGGAGGGTGCGAACCGTGATGAAAATCGATGGATTTTTAAATGAGTTGTGAAGTTGGGAACAAAAGTATGCGGAATCAGATATTTTTTCTGTTGGTGAAATTGCGTCGAATTATTGTGCTTTCTGCGAACGAGCTTTAGAAGGGTGTCATGCCTGGGCATCTGGAAAGAAAGTTTCAAAAGCCAGAATACTACTTCCGTTTTGTTGCCGTGGTTCTGCTGAAACGTTGCTCCAACCTCTCATTGGAAAATTTGCGAATCCGCGTTGTTTTGGGGGTTGGGATAAGATGTATCTTCAATGCAGATACTACAGCTCATGAAGCACATGCATGACTTCTGCGCTATGTGATTGTCTGTGAGAATGGAACGATCGGAAAAATTGTGAGAAGTGGAAAATTCGGCTGGTTGTAGGCAACACATTGCGTCATCGAGCTATCGCTCCTTAGTCCAATGTGGAGGTATTATTTTTACCTACCATCTGTGTACCGGTCATTCAGTCTATGAACCCAGGAGTTGTCTGGTCTTTTAAATGCGTTTTCAGCAAACTTCTCCTTGAATACGTGGTGGACAGCGTAGAAAATCAAACGTAGGAAACATTTGTGGGCCGTTTTGACGTTTTAAAAGCTTTGCACTTTATTAAGTACACCAGGACATCATCGAGGCCTCTCGAAAGGAGCGGCATGCAATAATGGATGCTGAAAGTTCCCAGGAACACTCGAGCCGCTTCACTGGTGCACTTAACGGTCGCACTACAATCCACGATTTGCATATCGATAAAGAGGTGTCGCATATTGACGAGTACACCGACGAGGTACTGTAAAATTGTGTAACTGATTTTGTGATCCTGATTACATTTGGGAGCAACGGATGTTCAACCATATTATACTAAGGAAGAGGCCCAGACAACAAGATTCAGAATTAGTGACGCTGATACCACTAACCATGGACGAAGTTGCACTCAGCATCCAATCTATCAACGTTTACGCGATGAAGCAACCATTTCCACCCAACGAAACAATGGAATGTGTGAGATAGGGTTTGGTTCACTGTTTGCCAAGGAGAAGAAAGAGAAACAAAGCAAAATTGACGGTTTCATCCCTAATAAACCGTCTACTGATCACGTGTGCATTTATATTTTTGAAGAACAATGAAGCCGACTTCTCGGCTTCGCTTTGGTTTGCTCTAAAGGATACCGCACACTTGACACAAACAAGGCTGGTATGTTGTATGGCAGCGTGGGTGAGAGAGACAACCCGTAGATCACGTGCTCAGCTGCGATCGGTATCGAAGTTCAGTTCACCCGTCACCTAAAAGTCTGACGGCCACAAGGACCATGGAGCAGATAGGCCTTGATTGAGAACTGACTTGCTAACTATTTCAAGTGACATGCCACTGAAGTTCCAAAGGAGCTGTACTCCTAAAGAAAATGGCGTGTTTTGTTAAAATTTGTTCGTACAAATGCAAGATTACTGTGATCTCTATTCAGCACACTGATGATTGCGGATTTTGCTGTTGAATGAACTGATCAACAGAGGCCAGGCTCATCCTAGGTCCTAAACATCTCTGCACCAAGTTATTAAATTGCCTCCGTGTCACTTCTTCTGGTCTTGCCCAGTGTAAAGTAAGAGAGATAATTTGCAGGAGTAATCAAAAGGGGTCTGAGCCTCCGGAGGTGAAACAAATTGATCATCTTAGTTAGAATGTGACTATCTACAGTAAATACAAAGTCGCACCCTATCACTAAACTCTGGTAGTGATTGGGAGACACCCGTCGTCTACCTTGACCATTGACGAGTGAAAATATCATGAAATCAAAAAGTCCTGTACAACCGAGAAGATAATTATCGATGCACACCATCTCTTGTGAAAACGACACCGTCGTAATTACTTGTTTAAGAACATGTCATTTGTTGTTGCCGGGATAATCAATTTTCTGTCGTTCATTCTAGTATCTCAATCCCAATATCCACAAAATGTGCTGTACTTAGCCAGCTTTAAAACACCGAGAAAAATGAAAATATTCACAAAAATATGAAAACACTGGCTAAAGAATAAAGCTTTTGCGATTTATCGATTTCGTTAGCAGTAGACTCAGGATCTGCTACTTATAACATGCTAGTAGTGACGAAACACACCAAATTTGAAAAGTAGCCGTTCTTGACAAATAAGCGCATTTCCTATTGCTTGAGGGGTGCCACATTTCACAGGCTTGAGTGCATCTCCGAAGTGCGTAGTATGGTGTTGTATCTGGATGACAAGAGGAACTTTCCCCTGAAGTACACAACCGGTTTTCGCGATTTTGGCCGCTCATCAGGTATGCGTACCCGATACTGTTCTGCCCAATCATCCCTATTCTTGATCACTCCACAGATGATTTTACAACTGTAATCTTACTTGAGTCGCATGGAGCATGCTTAGACGAACAGACCAATTTGAGAATTGCAAGATGACTCTTCCAAAGTTAATTCGTCGGTTGACCCGGCTCACGTTGAGAACGAGAAAAGATAGTAAGTGTATATCCTCCACGCATTCATTTCCCGGCCTTGGGTTTTATTCATCGCCCTGTTCGCTCCAATTATAGAAGACTGACTCGCTCACGGGTGGCCTCCAGCAATTTAAAAACATCAGTTTAACGACCGATGCGCGAGATCTACATTTTTCCGTGCAGGGTTTTGGCAGACTAGCCACCAAGCTGTCAGCCCACAGCTGAGTCGGTGCCCGTGTCCAGCGCAGGAAACTCTCGGTCCAGAAGGGCCTGGAGGGCGGCGATGTGCACCAAATTCACGCCGTACTGACTTGGATCACCATGCTGACTCTTGATAGTCGGCCGGGATGCCGAATTCTACAACCGGAGAACCCTTGGTGACCGTCCAGCACGTCTTCTCTGGGCCCCTTCGAGCCTCACACAGCATCCTCGCCCTGTGCCATTGAGAAGCACTCAAAAGACAACAAATGTACCCGGAACTTGAGAAAAGGTGCATTCAGTTCATTTACAGTGTCCGCCGATTACAAACACTCTCAATAGGTCTACGCTATTGAATAAAAGACTTTCACATTTGAAGAGTAGATCAGACCAGTTAGCCGTTTAAAATCTCCGGGGAATGTCATGAGTAATTCTGTTTATGTAACCGCATTTCGCGTTACCAGACACGACTTTATGTGATACGGGGTGTTTTGAGGAGAAGCTGCCACGCTGACACAATAACCAAAGTGTTGGTTGAGGTCAGGAAAATCACAGTCTCGTGTTTAGTAGTTCATCTCGTGTAACCTGGTTTTTGGCTTTGCTTATTGTTTTGTTTTTAGCCACGAGTCCCTCTAAAGACCGACCTTGTCTACGACAAGTTCTCTTCAATATCACTTAGCAAAATGGCTCGTGGAATTAATAAGATTTATCACTGAAGAACTGCGCACTTGTAGCCCGAAGGACGGTTTCCAGCTGATAGAATTAATGAAATAAATAAATGCGAAATACAAACACTTCCCTAGCATGGATGTGCCATCGCCATTCACCAAAGTTCCTTTGCTGGAAACTATGAACTTCATTGGTGATTTTGCACAGGACAAAAATATCAGCCATCCCATTCCCCTATCGGAAAGATCAAGACTCATTTTGTTGTGTTCACGAAATATTTGTTTTAATTTCCTAGTGCGATACTCCCGCTAAATTGATGGCGTAGCTATAGACGGTCCTTTGAGGCCGATTCTGGGGGACGTATTCATATATTCCTTGCAAAATAATCAGGACTCCGTCGTGAAAGTTGTATGTGCACGACCTTTTCATCATACCAATCCCTAAATCGGATGCGCTGGATTTACTCCTCCATCTCAGTATCACTCATCCAAACCTAACCACCCAGCATAAACCACCGAATGCTTGACTTTCTTGGATGTTAAAATGCTTCGACAACTCGACGGAAATGTGAGCCAATCCGTCCATCGAGAAAACACATCGATGGGTCAGCATTTACATGTCACCAGTTTTGTCCTGTTCGCTATAAACGAGGACCAATAAGACCTATTTACGACTACTCGAGGAACATGGGTACACCAGATCCCATCGAGGGGGAAATGTAAATACGAATTCAAACATTCCTTGCGAATGGTCACCCTTATTCATTCATTAAAATGTACCGCGTTCAGCTTCGGAAAATAGAACGACAAACTTCTGTATGAAAAAGTACGATTTTCCTACAACTTCCGTTCAAGAGTGACGAAGTCGGTTGTTGAAAAGTTGTTTACATTCACCTATCAGGCGAACCTACAACACAGTCGAACCAGTTATCGTTTATACCTGTGAGAAAATACCGGTCCCTCCAATCAAGCAATCGCTTCCTTGATATGAAATCTCACCGGTTTTATCAATTCGTACGTGGGTGCCTGGCCGTCTACCTAGGTAGAACCGGGAGACAGTTTAGACAAAGAGTAGCCGATCACACCGCTTCGTGGGCTGACACTTTCGTGGACGAATCACAACCCAGCATCATCGATGGCTCGTCACTTTCTGGGGACCGGAATTCGGGTGAATGTGACCACAGCGGTCAGAAGAGTTTTCTTCGCGCAAAACACCCGAATTTTCCAGTTCGCAGAAGCGGCAGCCATCAAACGATGGAAACTTGAATCGTGCAAACATGAAGATTTATTTGACATTCTTGCTTCGCCTGGGTAGAAATATGGACTTTTCCGCCACCAACAGCTTTAGAAAGGTAATTGTCATTTCTTGTTCACTGTATTTTGACTGTAGTAAGCCTCTGACTAGAAACACTGAAATCTTTCCTGATATAAGTTGGACAGCATGACACTGTTGTGTACTCTTTTTACCTTTTGACTACTGACAGTTGTGAAGATGCATTTGAGAAGGTTCGAAAAATGTCATGTGGTTCTGGCTTGAATTAGATTGGAACTCACGCATGGGCGTCACCAAAGCTCAAACATACCGCGTACGCTCTAATGGTTGATCTGTATGCCGGCATACATACTCCTAACTGTTTGAAAATTGATCCAGCTGACTATGGACTTAATTGCACGTGACTATTATGTTATAACTATGACTTATATCAACTGAAAAAATGGTTTTGCTGACATCTGACAGCCGAAACAATAGACAGTAGAGTGTAAGGTTAGTAGCAGATGAAAGGAAACCGTGAATTATTCAACGGAAACTCCTTGAATCAGCCCAATTAAAATGACGATCATCACAACGCAAGTACTGAAGCCTGGTCCATTCAGGTTCACGATCAGCCTGCAGATCTCTCCGAAATTCCTTAGACGTCAGGGCTTTTAGAAATAGTCGACCTCCAGAATACAAGAATGCACCCAGGTGGAATTTTTTAAGTTACTTCGAGAACTTGCGAAAACGTCTTCCTTACACACAGGAAATAAACTCCTAATCTTATTCACACCGTGACTTTTAGCAAGGACGTGTGATAATGAAATAACAACTTGTTCTAGTTGTTTTTCCGCTGTAAATTTTTGTAACAATTGGATAGATATATCAAAGTCTATAGGATGTACAGCCTTGAGTGAGGCATGACCTGGTTCATCATTGGACATTAAGACAGATATCCTAGAATAACTTCTAGTCTGACAGACAGTAAGCTTTCATCTTTGGATCACGGTAAATTCTACGTTGTCCAGGGCATTTTCAATAAGGTTGCATCAACAGGGATGATCGTAATATTTTACAGTCCATGGCAATTAACGTGGTGAGTTACGAGACCTTAAATTCACTAAAACAAGTTACTTCGGAAATTTCTTTTCACAACAGACGTACTCATGTGCCCGGTTATTATCCCCCCCTAGGTCGTCCAAAACAAACCGAGAGTCATAAAGATCCAGGATGTGATTAGGATATTTTCGTGGTTGCAACATTTAGCCATCATTGTTGTTCGTACAATACTGGCTTTCGATCGGCAGAAGGCTCAAGCGACCAGCTTTTCTTCACCCTTGTTTGCAAGGGCTCACGGGAAATTTCTATTAAATATTCTTCCAGAAATAATGATCCCGGATTGGTTTTTATCCCAATTTAGATAATATCACTAACCAAGTCAGATACGTTGGTATTTTGCACACATCTTGTTATGACACCACTTTTTGCATGAATAGTGTGAAAAACTTGATCATATTCAAAAGAACAATGGGAAGCATGTTCATCACACGAACAAGAATTCGATGGACTCTTGCAATATGAGTCTCCTCTTCAACGAAGTAGTGAAATTTTCGGTTTCAAACAGATATTTCTTCAAAGTATCTGGAAAACCCATACGACCTTGAAATCCAGGTCAAGCTTTCGAAATAAGCCAAAGGTACTTTATCCGGTGAGGCTACCATTCACCATGAGTTGGAAGTTGAACTGCTGGACAAAGTAGCATTCTCGATTTTGCTTTTTTATTTTGGGCAAAATCCTGGCAGACAATTAGGAACAAAGAAATGTTCCTCGTAGGGTCAGCAATTATTTCTTAATGACAAAAGCCAACTTAGCGAATCTTACTTTCGTCGGTTAAGCAGTAAAACGTTTTTAACATTTAACTAATTTCGGACTTCTGAAATTCAGACTAATTTATCATGGTGACCGAGTCACACTATTTCAATAGTCAGTCGATCGTGACTGATCTTAGGTCCTACAGAATTGTATATTCAAGCCTTGTATGTTGATATACTTCGAAAAGTTCACGGCAGAGGAATTAATCACGAAAAAGATACTCCTCCTGTGATTTTCAACAACACCTGTATACGAACAATTCTGTTACCTAGTACATTTCGGACACGTAAATGCTACTCTCTCTTGTCACGCTGGAGTATCGGTAAAGCATGCACGGACGCAAGAAAAAACACGACTCGAAAGGCCAATACAAAATACATTACGTCCAGTGTGACTGTTAGTATGATACAGATATCCTCGAATGCTCCAGTTTGCTCCCATCTTTGTTCTTCCAGCTCAGTTCTGTAAATCGTTCTTGTTCGCCTTCGATGTCAACGGCTCTTATTTATCTCCAACCTGATGAGCAATGGGACAATTGAATTATAATTCGAATGTTAGGACAACACGACTACGTTTCAGATTTACTTGACGTGAAAGGGTCCCAGATGGCATGAGAAGTCAGTTAGTTGGGAACTGATACTGGATAACGCATTGTCTTTCAGTTTTTCTAAATAGCCTTACGGTTTAGTCGACTTGGACTTCCGGGGGCCCGTGTGACGTGTCTGACATGGTTTTCCAAATGTGAACTTGACGATTACATTTTGTTTTCAAATACTGATGCAAAAATCTATCCAAATAAAAATATTCGGTGACTCTTACACAGACTAAATCTCATCTAATGGCACTTTTAAGTATTATAAATTGTCATTGGGAATAGGCATGTAGTGAGGATTGCTTTCATTGGTTTTAATATTTGTGCTGGTAGTAGCTCAAATTGTTGGTTTCTTGATGCTCTGATAGTTAAGCGTGGCTTTTAGATCGCGAATATTTCATCACCAGTTGAGGCGAAATGGTCAGTGCATGTGCCCTGTCGGCAGTGATCGGTGTTTGGGGGTTTGTCACTGGTTCTGGCTTTGAGCCTCTTAGGTGACCTTGTGCCCGTGGCCTTGACCCTTGGCCTCACACTGTGGACGTTCGGCTTGACAAGTCTGACCTCTTGTGCTTCGTATTGTTGTTTCCTTTTTCAATATTTGAATTCTCGATGATGCATTTCCGGATATGTGTGAGTGTGGAAAATTCTGATTCAATGATTGGGGCTGGATGATTTAAGTCCACTTTCGGCTTTCTTAGTTATTTGAACTGCCTGCTCCTCATCCGAAAGTACTCGTGACCTAACTCAATGAGTCTATTGATTCAATTGTTTCAAGAATACCAGGCTTCCAGAAACTCCCTTGCATGCCTCGTAGTTTCTTGATCCAGAATTTTAACCTTATTCAGACTGAACTTGGGTCCTTCGTAATCCCCGTGGACGGATATGAAAGAGAATGGATCGTACCTCTTTGTAGCCAGTTTACGCTGGTGTACTCTAGTGGCCTTTTTTCTCCCGGTTTGACTGATGTAGCATTTGTCGCAGTCCATACACTTGACTTTGTATAAACTTTTCTTTTTTCTCCGGTTTTGAGTTGTTCTATTGGTTTTAGTACGGGTGTTCTCATGGTTTCGGTTGGTCTATGGGTCACATTGATGCCTTAGATTGAAGCAGTCTAGCAGTTATTTCCGATACTTTCTTGATGTATGGTAGAGAGATCCTTCTATTTGCCTTTCGATAACTTCTTTCTTTGGATAACCCAGTTATTTTCATATGCAGAATACAGATGCGTGTCCAGGGGTGGTATTGCAACGAGAAATCGAAACCACTAGACAGAAGTGTTTTCCGCAGTCAGTAAAGCGAAGCCTGAGCAGCCGTCTGAATAGTTCTATTTCACGCCTGCACTGGGGCACCTTCGATTCTGATGTTATCCCAACTTGTTAGTTTCTCTCTGGCAGAGTGCCTTCGACCATCGAACTAGTTATCCTGAGTACCATTCCCACTGTGTTGGTCCCATTACTCAGGCTGAAATATTGCTGGTCAGCTTTCAGCTTGAGCCACCTTTCCGCTCACAGTGGATCCAAACTGAGGTTCGGTGGCCACGCAGGCATATGAGCCTCAACCATTCAGGTACGATAAAAGCTCCTTGTGATTGATCAACTTCCAATCAACCAATTATTATCCACGATTAAACATATTTATACAAACCAGTTCCACAATACAAATTACCGTCCTATTCCTCAGCCTCAGTGTTCTTGCTCCTTTGGTTAGCTTAATTCCCGATAGGAGCGATTTCCATTTGTCCTATCAGTTCGGGCCTTGTGAATATAACAGGTTCGCCTGCTCGCCAGGCGGATTCAGTTTGTTTGTTGTGAGATGCTTTTGAAATAGCTCCCGTGTCTTCTCTCACAACCTTTGGTTCTTGGCTGTTTGCTGAGATTGGCTTGATAACCACCTCGTTGGGTTACTACAGCCGCCTCCTCAAATGTCAGTAAAACTATAGAAAGAGCGAGATTATGAACACCAAAAGATTGGTAAATGGCGAGACTGTTGTGTTGCTGGGTGAAGGAGGAAGAAGAACAGTTATTGCTGATTGGATGCCAATTCAGTTGATTTGCTTCCTATAAATCTTTTTACGAAATGATCATCATTATCTGACCACAAGTTTTTTCCCGATCTTATTTGTTCGTAGCTTGCCACTGAAACTGTTACTACCACTCTTGAATTTACAATCTTGTCTTACACATATAATTATATTATTCAGAAAGTGAACTCGCCAAAAGCTAGCCCGCTTGCTTCAATTTCGCAATGGGCATTTTCAATAGGTTAGGGAAACTATGTTGTCTCATACATTTCAACCGTTCTAAGTATATTTGTATTCACGTTTACCATAATCTCATACAAGCTGCACACTAGATAGTCACCCGACCCGTAGTCGAAGTCAGGTAAATTCTATTTTCGAAATGTGAATCAGATGGGGGATAAATGAGTACATTTATTCACCTCTTTCGGAAGTTACTGTAAAGGAGTTCCCCTCGAATGCTAGAACCACAGAATAGTTTTGTTCTCAGCGTGCCAATAATAATAAGCATTGATTGAGCAGGTTCTGTGCACTTACTTCCTCTAGAAGAAATGAAACGTATAGATAATTGTACTTAAAGCTCACTAGCCAATAACCCATACTCAAAAGCACCTAGCTGTAAAGTGAGCACATGCAAATCCATTTGCTGCTCAAAGATAGTTTCTGAACACGAGAGATTTTGTTTCTTGATCAGTTCGAATGAGTCGATAATTTTCCCAGTGCAGACTGGGAATAGCCATGTTCACGGTGATGTGTTAGCATGATTCAAGATCACGATGAAATAACCTTGCTCGCCTTATTCTTATGTTCCCCGTGTCGTGAGACAATATTTATACAAGTTAGTACGTGAAATTGAAAAATTACTAGACAGTTGGTCTGAATGATCCTTCGAAAAGAGTTCATATTGATTTATGGGGCATCGCTGAGAAAGTACATACACTGGACTGAATCATTGACCACATCTCGTGTTATCCAATGCTTCATTGTCGTCTCCGAATTGAGACAACCTATCGAGGGAAATAGTGAGAAGCACTTGAGAGAAGCAAGTTCAATCATCTTCTTCTGACTGCGCGTATGATAATGCGGGCTATATCTGCACCAGAACAGGTGTGACGAACACACACAAATAACATATACAAATGCACAGTGGAGAACAACCTCATCACGTATGTGCTTCAGTTAATAATGAGCTTTATGCGAACAAGCAGCAATACATATTCAGGCTTTTGATGTTCGACAATACAGTGTAGTTGGGAATGATGATGTAAAGGTGATGTTTCGGCTACCGTGGGTAAAATTTTTCAAGACTGAATAACAATCATTTTCTACGAGGCCATGTTGCAAAACATTGGAGGATTTCGTGCAACATGTCCCATGGAGCATCGTTTTTTTTCGCTACAGGTGGAAAGAATTCCAACTGCGCTACAATGAAACAACAGTATACCTCATTCTCTGGATCACTAAATCAAGGAAACAACACGCGGATCGATATGGTTCTTTCATCAAATGAACGTTTTCATTTGTCCGAATCGAAGTTTGCGGTTTTCCTCAGAGTGAGAACAATCTCCAAATGAAATTGCTATTTGGCTCATCTGTGCGACGAAAACTTGTACTGTCAACCATCTGCCTCGAATATGCTGACTGCGTTTGTTTAGTTCGACTAGTTGTCGGAACACACCGGCTCAGTGTCTTTTAACGGTACTGAGTCGATAACTTCAACGAATCTTCGAGAATGTAATGAAAACCTGCGCGTAGATTTAGATACCTTTTATAGCCTGATTGTGAGTGTTGCATTACTGATTATGTGAAAACAGTACTGAATACTTGTCTTATCGCTCCGGATCGCTGATCTAGGTGTTTAGTTAGCGTACATCAGCCAGGGTGATGCCAACGTCGATGAGCGTCGACTGGCGATGAATCGATGATGGCATAAACGTCAAACTCAACGATTAACAGTTTTGAAATCCAATAGTCTGTGCTACAAATCAAACCAGTATCCAAAACTATTGAGAAGCACCGCAAACATTACTGTTAGTTGAGGCAGACAGCCACGATTATTACAGCCCTACTACTGTTTCTCTCCAATACAGTTTGTCCAAAAAATTTGGGATCAACTCAGTGCGGTCCAAATCCTAATACACCGTTGAATTTCAGTTTGTATAATGGCCGCCACTCTCAACAGTCAAAAATATGCAATAGACTCTATTGTGTAGCTAGAAAGTAGTACCAGAATGGGAGTGTATGTCAGGATTTCCACCGAAGTGAGGTGATCCCGAATTACTTTCACGCGCGACCCGGTGGGCTCTAGTTTATTTGCCACGGATAAACCAATCAGGTATAGCCGGACCTTGTCCTGATACAGCGAGGTTAATTCATGGTTGGCCAATACGTCATTTATCAGTAGTATTATTTCTCCCCTTATACGTAAACGAAGCTGTATCAATTAATGAGGATCGAATACATGACTGCTATTCTCGCCTTCATCATCATTATCGTACAGCGTTAAACAGTAGGGCAAGCCCCACTGACCACTGCCTTTCTCACCATGTTGCACGTTGAATTAAAAAGTATGAATATACAAGATGGACAGGGAGTGGACCTACATGGGTGGGAAAAGGAAAGAATGCCCTAGTAGCCAACACACGGAATACACAGTCTAACTGTACAAACGCATATCGATCAATCATTCTGATTCGATAGAAAGTGACAACACGATCGCCACTGCTCGCGGTTCGCTGCCATATCCTTCAGTGTCTCCAGCCAACTGGTAGACGGATCTTTTGGACCCCAACCACAAAGACGTGAAGCACCTACTTTTCCTAAGTCTGCTGTACATTTTCTCATTCCTCGCTGCCACGTCATCTGTTGACCTCCACGTGGTCTCTTCCACTCCCTAGGAGGAACGGAGAATAGGACACGGTACGGTAGACGTGTGTTTGCCATACGTAACACGTGTCCCAACCAACGAAGTCTACTAAGTTGGATACGCTGTGACAAAACGTTCTCTGAATTAGTACCCAATACTCGCTTTCTTACCTCATCGTTGCTTACTCGGCTATTCCACCCAATCCTAGCGATACTACGTAAACATCGATGGTCGAAAACCTCAAGATGACGAATATCTTCAGCACGCAGACTCCAAGTTTCGCAACCATACAACAAAACTGAACGCACTGAGGCACAGTATACACGACCTTTCAACTTCAGTGAAATATCAGATCGACGCCACAAGTGCTTCAGTCCAGCGTACGCCGCTCGAGCCTTGGATATCCGCGTACTCACCTCTACTACTGTGCTCCCATCCGTCGTCACGCAGCTACCGAGGTAGGTGAAGTGATCGACAACTGCCAGCACCTCCCCATCGAGCATCAATCTCGGAATCGTTGACGTCCAGTCTTGTAACATCACCTTGCACTTTGAAGGTGCAAAACGCATGCCGAATGGAGCTACAGCTCTTGCGAGATTATCTAGTGCACGCTGAGCATGTTCCGTGGATTCGAACAAGCAGACAACGTCGTCTGCGTAATCTAGGTCACATAGCTTTTCACTATCTCCTAGTTCGACGCCTACATCCTGAAGATTTTGCAAAGCACTCTCCATTATTTCGTCCATGACGAAGTTAAAAAGGAATGGAGACAAAGGGCATCCCTGCCGAACACCACTGGTCGTTTCGAACCGACCGGATAGTTCACCGTAAACCCTTACGCGGCCAGAAGTATGAGAATACAATGATCTCATTAGGTTCACGAACTTCTGGGGCATACCTTTTCGATGAAGAGTACTGAAAAGCGATGTTCGATCAACTGAATCGAAGGCGCCTTTCAGGTCTAAGAAAAGCATTATTGTTGGTCGGCGGTGCGTGTGACGCGTTTCAAGTAGTCGGCGAAGAGTGAAAATCTGATCGATGCATCCTGGGCGGAATCCAGCCTGCTGTTTGCGGACATTCCTCTCGCGAGCCGGTGTAAGACGGTGCAGCAAAATCGAAGCTAATACTTTGGTGACTATCGGGATTAAGCTAATCCCACGATGATTACTGCAGTCATTGCGTATTCTCTTCTTGAAGATGGGAACAATCAATGACTCGCTCCATATTAACGGAATACGCTCCTCGTTCCAAATGTCACGGAGCAAGGCAGTAAGTGATTTTATCAACGCCTCACCACCCAGTTTGAAAAGAACTGGAGGAAGTTTGTCGGGACCTGCCGCTTCCCCCGCTTTAGTGATCAAATACATGACTCTACTTCTACTTCTGATGGGGGCTCAAGTGATACCACCCAAGAAGTCACAGTTGTTGACACAGGAGTAACTACACTAGCGTGCGGCCAGCTAAACTGTTCCTTGAAGTACTCGGCCCATCGGTCAAGCCTTTGCTGTTTGTTATGGATGGGTTCTCCATTCCTATTGCAAATCGTTTCACTGACCTGAGTTCGCCGTCCACCGGTGTCACGAATAAGTTTGAACAGTCTTTGACTGTTACCTGAAGCAGCTGCCACTTCCATTTCTTTGGCTACATTGACCCACCAATTTTCGCGATCCTTCTTAAGGCTTCGCGTAACTTGTCTTCGCAGCTTTCTCCGCATCTTATTCATCTCCTTACGGCTCGAAAGCTGACGCTTTTGCTCCATTATACTCAGCGACTCTTGCGAGATTCAGTGTCTTTGATGGACAACGGATCGAGGACCACAGGCGAAACCTGCTGCAAAGTGCATCGCCTGTTTGATATGAGCCCAATGCTCATCTACATTACTGTTCTCCGTGGATCCTAGCTCATGTGCTAACTTCTGCTCATAACGGGTGAAAACGTCTGGATCACACAAACGTTGCACGGCTAATCCGGTTTGCGGTTTGCGACGATGGCCATGGAGCTGGAGAGATAATCGCATTAAAACTAAGGCATGGTCCGACTCTACGTACGTGGACCAGTAAGATCTACAGTTCTGAACAGAACTGCGCAATCGGTAGCTTACGGCGATATGGTCAATTTGACTCAAAGCACATGCAGAGTCAGAGCGCCATGTCGCTGTGCGACGCGAGCTGTGTCGGAAATTTGTGCTAGACAAGAACAATCGATTGTCTGCACAAAATTGGAGAAGCCTATCCCCGTTATCTGTGCGCTCAGCGGGTAAAGCACAACGCCCACCTAAACAGGCTTCTGACACACTGAGTTTGCCAACTTGTGCGTTGAAGTCACCAGCTAGCACTACAATGTCGGAACCTTTACTGCTGCGAACGAGAGTGGCGAGGGCATCATAGAACTCATCTTTCTGCATATCTGAGCTGCAGTCCGTTGGGGCGTACGCCGAGATCACGAACAAATTGCGTTTAACACAACTATCCTTTCGAACGCCGATTGACCCTTGGAGTCTCACAGCACATAAACGACTGTTAACAGGGATCCAGTCTAATAGGGCAGCCTCAGCCTTGTCAGTCAAGACAATTCCTACACCACGTTGACTCACAGCTCTAGCTGCTTCGTCTCCTGAGGTGCGCAGAATATACCTCGATGAGATACCAGGAGCAGTTAGCTGAATTACATTGCTCGAATCCTGGATACGCGTTTCGCTTAAGCAGCAAACATCAATCTTCAGAGAGTTCATTGTGAGGGCTAGGCACGCCTTCTGACCGGCCTGCATGAGTGTACGCACGTTGAAGGAGCCGAGATTCAGAGGCTGACGGGGCTTGAGAAAATGTGAGTTACCAGTCAAAGGATTATTCCCGACACTATTTGACAGTGAATCGTTGCGAGTATTGACCGTGTTATCAATGGGAGCATTATGGGTGGATAGATGGGGCAAAGAGGGATGGTTAGGGACAGAAGACAAAGGTTGAATAACAGAGAGGGAACTCTGAGCAGTAGCACACTTATCACTACCCACCCCGCTCGATGCAATGGGCAGCGCGGTCCTGATTATCCTATGCGACTACCGATGCAGTATGGAATTCTTTATATTCGTGCAGTTCATGGGAGATGTTGGACGGGTACTGCTAGGGAGTCCAGCCACAAAGCAGGAGAACGATTATGGTCCTCATCCAAAGCCTTTAGTTCTAACAAGAACCTATCCGCAAGGCAGCGGGATGGCTTAGTGGAAGCCCATTTGCTTGGATCAATTATTCTTCCACTGGTTTTTCCGACTGAGTTGCCAGCTCAAATCAACCCCCAACCTGGAGGACCAGGAGACTGGACTTTGTCTGACCTCTACCCATTGATCTGTCAGGTAGGATTGCATCTCCGGCTTAAGGAAGCCAACCTGTATAGCTCTTTGGGTCATAGAGGCGTGCAAGCCATCACACCACGTCAAGGTGCAGTCTCGCCTTGCTAGTTCGTGATACACGCAGTCCGGCAAGAGACTTTCATTACATACTGTTGATTGGGTAGATTCGATTTCCACATCTCATTGTCCAGTTATCTTTTATCTTTTACTTAGTCAGAATGAGGGCCATCAAAGGAACAGTTTGCTACTGGTGGTGGAATTTCACATGTGGATAGCCACGAACTTTAAGCAGTCGTCACTTTCTTCTTCCTTTGCTCAGGTCAAAGTGCACCAGATCATTGGGAATAATAATCTGTATTTTTTCGGCCCATAATGTGAGGGTAGTAGCAGACACGAACAAAAAAGTCCTGGGTCGGTGGTCGGGCAGAAAGCCTTTGCCTGCCCAGGATCCAGGAGAAGGTTGCGCTCCGCAAAGCAGATTGATCATATGTCAGGCAGACAGTACTTCATTGTTCGTCCAGAACCGTGGACGAGATTGGGACTAGCGAAACAGAGTGATGGACCAATCAGGGCCCAGCTATTGTCTGAACCAACCGGATCCCAATCAGCAAATCGGGTTGCAACCAGATCAGCCAGCCAGAGGAGGCCCTGCTCAATGAAAATTGAGCCAATATGTCCGCAGGCTAGGATTCGGGTACTGTCACCGCACATATCATATGAATGATCTATTTTGTACCAATAAACAGAGGTGGTTCGCAGGCAGAACAGGCTTCTCACCTGAGTTAGTGGGACGGTTCAGGACACATACCCCACAATGTAGTTGTTGAACCACTCCACTAACAAGTTAACAACACTTTGAAAGACAATTTACAGGGTGATCAGCGTACTGCTGTTTGACTAGGAGGTAAAATCGTAGAGTCCTGCAATCCGTGTTGTCCGAGTGGTATGAGCTTCTATGTCCTCTGAGTTACGCGGTTCGAGACCTCCCCCACCAACCCCTTCGATCTCGTTGATGGTAGATAACAATCTGCTTTCGCCCAGCTCTTTACAATGCCTAACTTATTGATATTTTATGTGGTTCTCCAACCCAAGCCTCGCGATCCTCGTTGGTAGTTATCCCTTATAGTGAATGTGGTATATGCTTCTTCCTTTGTACTCTTGCATGAGCATGGGATAAAAATTCCAAGCTCTCTTGTGCTCTGCTGCTGAACTTTACTGAGGAGGAGAAATGCTACAGAAAAAGTCTGCATAAACAAGTCACAGATATAGGTATTGTCAAAATATGATTAGTATGGGGTTTTCGGAAACAATACTTTCAGGTCTCATTCCATTCTGAAACTGTGAGCCTATTGGCTGACAAACTATCCCCAAACGACCTAGTCTCATTAGAAGACTGCACGTCTTCTGTCCGGAATCGAAGACAAGACTGGAGACTGCAAATGGGATGGATAGACCGATCAGTTGCCAACACTTGTCTGAATCGACCAGAACCGAATCAACCAATAGGGGTTGTAACCAGACTGACGAATCAGGATATTCAGTTATGAATAGCAGTTGGACCAATTGGTCTTTGTACAAAGATTTGGCTACGATCACCATGCATCTTGTATAAACTGTATGATTGGTACTAGTAAAAGGAGATAGTTCAAAAGTAGAAGTTTCTAACTAGAGTTAGTGGGATAGACCAGAAAAACACAAAAGTCTAATATTACCTATATCTGAATGGCTTTCTATAGAATCCGTCATTTTGTATATGCAGGTGACCCACGAACAAGAGAAAATGTGAATCGCAGATATATAAAAAAAACTCCAAGTGTGTACCATTCCATCATGGATAAACAATCCGCTTGTTCGCCTTTATTCTCGACAAGTTTTATTCCGCATTCCTTTTCGTCCGTCATTTTCACCTCGAACAGGAACTTCCCTCTTAAGCTCTGAAAAATCTAACTATTCTCCCAGTATGAGTGCACTAGGTTTTGTTTATTTCTGTGCAGCCAACTTATGGTCAATGATTCAAGTGAAACGATGCTTTATGGCAAAGTTAAATATCGTTCATCAAATGGTTAGACAAATTTTGACCTTCATTGGATCACTAAATATCCACTCGACGTTTCACTACTCCAGATTGTCTCGGTTTCAGACAAATTTATCATGGAAACCAAGATCACACATTTTAAAATGTCCACAGGTCAACGGATAACTAAAGTAAGAATTACTTTTTTATGTGGAAGTTCATTTTCCAATCCTTTCTCTCGATAAAGCAGACAATTGAGGAAAGAAAAACCAATTGCGGAGAAAATAATTCGCTATTAAATTTCCCTAACACCTCAAGGTAAGCTCCAAATAAGAGTATAGTGAGGTGAGTCAAGACATAAATATCTGACCCGTGAGTGAATACAGTTAGTATAATTAGCCAAACTAATGTATCATCGATATGTTCAATAAGGTGTGGGAGGTGGGGGAAGGAAGTCTCGGTGCTCGTACCTACTACTTTTTGAGCGCCGAACAGGGACTAGTTCAGACAAATGCTTGCTTCTGTTATGCCCCGAATGCAACACCTTTCCTAATTCTAGGTGGTCAGAACACTTTATTGGCAATCACTAAGTGGTCAGATTCAACAAAATGTGCATGTATACACACGGCGCTGATATTTAATCTAACTGCCACAGTTTTCAATCGAGCCGGATGATGGTCACGGAGACGCTAGTTTACACACCTGGTCGTACGGCCAGTGTCTAGTTTTTTTCGACACTTTTCATAACACCACTCCATATTCCTTTTGTCGATTCCACATTGGTCATATAAACTACAATTCATTGTGCAGTATCAACGCTCAACTCACCAGTGCAAATCGTGGAAACATCTTCCAGCTGTTTCAGCTGACTTGTTGGGAATGAACAACGGCAGATCACCAAATCCACAGAGCCCCACTAGGATCCATACCCGGAATACTTTGACGGTAATTCACACAAGCCAAATCACCAGGCTTTTCGGATTGACTCTAAACGGCTTGGTTCCCATTAGCACTGCACGATGATATACTACCACTCCATCACCAGCTTTGAACGGTACCAATCCGTCCACTGCATAGCGGGTGACACTAATACGATGGACGTATCCTCTGTAGAGAAACGAAGATATTGCTCATTGGTATGCATAAAAATCTATCAGCCTGATAACCTCTCTGTAAAGATGATTTTCCTGAACCAGATCTAACTGTTGCAGTGCAGTCTCGACACTTAATAGGCCGCGGGAAGTCCGACCGTCCCCGCAAGCGGTTTTAATTGGCAATAGACAACAAAGCCTTCTGTTGGCAATAATGACCAATATTCTTTCACTTCCTCTATTTGTCGTACGAAATTGCACTGTGAGGGACTGGAATGGCCCCAGTCAATCGACGGCCTGGTCCGTTTAGTAGACAACATCATGGTACGTTGAGCAGTCAGTACGTCTCCACCTGTCATGACTCGAGGGGAAGACTGAAGCGAACGAAGCGAACCGAAGGATAACTAAAATGCCAATTGTCTTCCGAACCGAATTAGCAATTTAGGTTCGTAACAAAGCTGACCAATCAGAAGAGCTGTTTGGGAATATCCGACGAACCATAAGGATTGCGGGCCACGGTATGGCTATAATGAACTAGCATATAAAATAAACTGTCTTTTTTGTTCCAATAAATGGAGACGATTTGAAAGCATGAAGGTCTTCTCAATAGAGCTAGTGAGACAGAACAAAGCTGTACTCTATATCTGGAATGGGATCCGATCAACCAAAGGCCACCGAAGTTACCGGCGGTGATGCGAACCGAACACGGAACACCACGGCCCGAATTCCACTAAGACGGCCGTTTGAAGACCATAGATCAAGGCAGATCAACATGGCACAATACTTTATCCGGTATCCAATCACTTGATTACTCGATGTATCGCGATATACATATATGTTTATAAGTATACGTCTATACTGATTTACATACCAGGGGTCTAGTTCACTGGAAGACAGTCGTAAGGTGATCGGAGGATGCAATCACGTGGTTCGCACACATTTCCTGGGCTTATTGCGGTCGATCTTTCTGAGGTGGTTCATTAGCAATTTAATCAGTAAGTAGTACGTACACCCCACCCTATATATATATATATATATATATATATATATATATATATATATATATATATATATATATATATATATATATATATATATATATATATATATATATATAATACTGACATGCATGCCAGTCACCGGGAAAAGTAAATGAAGTATTTGCATCTTCTTTCCATTCCTAAAGACAAATAACTACCGTTGAAAAAATCCTCCCTGAATAACTTTCAGGGTACCAAATTCTGAGAAATGTTTACTCGGTTCATACTGGCAAACGTGGTCTGCTCCGATCAGACTCATACCCAGCCTGAATGACTCAAAGAAATGGGCAAGAGAGGCGGGAGAGGGAGGGGGGGGGGGGTAAAGGGAAATTAATGTGATCTACTGGCAAAATATTCGAAGATATCTCTATGGTCTCCCACCTATGTGGACAGAACTTGAACGAAATTTCCGTGTGGGTTAGTTATCATGACTCTGGTACTAAAAGTAAATTAAAAACTGAACTTTTTCCTTTGTCCTTCCTCATGGCTGTCGGCTTAATTTTTCACTCTGTTTTGCATATCCGATCCTAATAGCAAATAACACAGTGATTCCATGTTTTCAGAACTAGATTATCCATGGTGTGGCATCATTTTTCCAAAGATACGCGGATTGATGTGTCCGAAACAAAATGGTGAAAAAGGGCTATTCATCTGACTTCCGGGCCTTCACGGAACAGTGAACTTGTATACGTAGGACAAGCGGACTTCCTGGATGGGCTCCGGTAGATCTCTTCCCCAGCTCAGTTGTTGGATACACTGAAGGATATGACTAGGTGACACAAACAGTGGCGCCCTGGGATTCGCACCCACTCTGTATGAGCACTTGAAGCTACAATTGGTAGTTATCTTCTTACTTTCCCCCTATTGTTGTCTGTTTTCACTATTTCCGGTTGAAGTTGCCGCCAAGAGGAATCAAACAAAGTGGCTCCATCCAGTGAATGGTTAATGGTTCGTCAAAATGAACTGAAATAGCAGTACCAATACACTTCCGTTGGGTGTTCGAATGGGGATGCGACAGTGCTGAATTGGTCTTGAAAAACTTGTGAGAATTTATGTTCCGGAGCACAAACAAGTATGATCTATTTCGATGTTGCGCTGTAAAGATCGTAGCAGTTGGGTGAAAAGCTTGGTCTATATCGTGATTGAAGTCAAATTTCTAGGTAACACAGATTGATGTTTTAGCTTCTTTGCATAAAATGGAAGATGAAAGGGTTTTTTTACTCAACAAACGAAATATTACCATTCTAATACAGCATATGGACTGGCTGTATTGTGCAATGTAAAGCAAACAGTGCAATCCCTAATGTGTCATAGCCAAAACCAGCTTCGAGTGCATCGAAAAAACGATGCTCCATGGGACATGTTGCACGAAATCCTCCAATGTTTTGCAACATGGCCTCGTAGAAAATGATTGTTATTCAGTCTTGAAAAATTTTACCCACGGTAGCCGAAACATCACCTTTACATCATCATTCCCAACTACACTGTATTGTCGAACATCAAAAGCCTGAATATGTATTGCTGCTTGTTCGCATAAAGCTCATTATTAACTGAAGCACATACGTGATGAGGTTGTTCTCCACTGTGCATTTGTATATGTTATTTGTGTGTGTTCGTCACATCTGTTCTGGTGCAGATATAGCCCGCATTATCATACGCGCAGTCAGAAGAAGATGGTTGAACTTGCTTCTCTCAAGTGCTTCTCACTATTTCCCTCGATAGGTTGTCTCAATTCGGAGATGACAATGAAGCATTGGATAACACGAGATGTGGTCAATGATTCAGTCTAGTGTGTATATTTTCGTCGTGATGCCAAATAAATCAATATGAACTCTTTTCGAAGGATCATTTAGACCAACTGTTTAGTGATTGTTCATTTAAACATTCACGCATGGCCCAATTCTTAACTGTAACTCTTCGCGCTTTGTGCTTCCATCTGAATTCGAATGCCAAGCATCACACAATCGTCGAATTATTCTGTTCCGGGTAATAATCTCCGGAGGAACTTTATATGACTGGTGCAGCAGCCGTATGTCATTGCTCGTCTTTAAACTACTGTTTCTTGTCACGAGTGTAAAAGGGACTGTGGGCTTGCTGTTCTATCACGGTCTGGACATAGTTCTCGTGTGTATGATACTGGGTGTTATTTTTCAGTTTTGATAATACTCGACTTTCATTGTTGTTTCTACTTCACTCATGACGACCACTAACCAAAGATTCTTGCAAATTTTTAGGTTACTTTATTTCCTTCGGGAAATAACTTTAAAAAACACCAGGCACAAATGATCACAAAAAGGTGTTTTGACTCCGAGAAAACAAACCTCAGCGATACATACCTAGTCAACTGTATGCACTCAGCAACCTTCCATGCCGGCGGTAAACATCCAGTTAAAAATTCACGGTGATCGCGATCGCCATGCGGTAATCCATTTTCTACCCAAAAAGAATACTTCTCAAATCAGTGTGAATTTTTTTTGGCGAATCCGCGTATCGACGTGTCAGTGTATGTTCTACAAAAGTATAACAAATATTCCGAATAGTTAAACCCATCTGTTCTGCTCTGTTCTGTTCCGGTAGCTCTAGTAAGAAGACTGTTCTGCCTTCGAAACATCTCGTTTTGTTATACACAAACAACCAGTTCATATAGGATAGTGGGAGACCGCAGCCAAAACCATGGTACGAAGCTTATTGGTCTCGAACTCCTTCTACAACTGAATCTTCTGACTGGCTCTTTTGGTTACATTCCCAAATGGTTGATTTCGTTTCGTTCGATCAAAACAAATCTTGGCCGCTGATTGGTTAACTCCGATCCGGTGAGGGTGATTGTTTGAGGCTAATTGGATGATTTCTTTCCGTTTCGTTGCTAACTGGTTAAGTCATCGGCCCGCTTCGCTAGCCTCAAAGTTGCTATCGATTAGAGGCAGACAATGATGCGCTGTCTGAGAACAAATCTAGGCTGTCTATCGATGCTTCAGCCAATAGACTCAAATTATCAGAATTTTTTCCTGACTATCAGCGTTCGACTTGATAGTTCGACTGGTAACAGGCGGAAGTCTGTGGAACAAATTTGCAATATAATCTGTGCCCTCTCTCTCTGAAAAAAACTTACACGGACAGCTCTCGAACCACCGGACTCTGAGGTTCTACAGTATTCTTACTGTATGAAAGCCAAACATAAACGTTTGCATCTTTAGTACAGGGTCCAGTGGTACATTTTACCAGCCTTTTTTGCCCAACTATCTTCTGTTTCCGTGCATTACGCTAATTAGTGGCTTATATATTTAATCGCAATTGGCTCAGCCTCGAAAACAAATGAAACAAGTGTACAACAAAATGGATCATTGATGTTGAGCTGAGTTTTGATACTCCGATACAGAACATTTCAAATTGTTCTCAAGTTGTGACTTACTGATGTTTCAGTGAAACAAAATGGCTTCTATCTTTGCTCTGCTGAAGTTTCAAATCAAACTTGATGTGAGGCATCTATCAAAACTCTGATCGAATTGAGTAGAGGTTGGAGAGTAGCTCGAGGCAATCAGTCCACGACATGGCAAAAGGTATGAAAACATTCACTGGCGCACTGGACCGAGTAGGACGTGTTCGACTCCCGGGCGAGGGTTCACAAGACCCATTCAGCAGACTAATAGAGAAAATGAGTCAGATGGTTAGGTGGCGTGGTCAGAGTTGCCGTAATATTCGAGTCCTTTCTTAGTTTGTTTGATTCCTCTTCATTACTGACCTTTCTCCTCGCTTGCTGTTTTTACTTCCTCTCGTTTTGATCTCGCCAAGACTCTGCCACGTAGTAGCAATAAACACACCAAAGCACGGAAAATGTTTTTGATCGGAAGTACCGAATTTAATAAAACCTTTTTCAGTTAAAGATTATGTGTGTGGTAATGGGGGCTTTTAAGTTTTTAACATTGTGTATTGCAACTTATGAGCTAGCCCAATATAGAGTAATTCTTCCACTTATCAACACTTAAACGGGGATTTCTAATGTTTGCGCAGTATTTTACTGTATGCTTCGTTATCCTTTTCGAAAGAATTCATGATATCCATCGTGAAGTCACTGTTTGCTTCCGAGCGGACCTTCAAGGTTGCTAACGATATGTTACATCATCCACAGTGTCAGAAACTGCCTTGTTTGTCTATTCACATTTGTAAGCTCAGAAAATCTTTACAACAGGAATTTCACTTGAATCATATGGAGGGTGCATGGACAAGGAGTCCATTTTTAGAATCACCGGGTGATTTTTCCAAAGTTATTTAGTCGGTTAACACGGCTAACCTTCAGAACGAGGACACTGGTCCGAAGTATGGATTTTTGAAATGAGTAGTATGGGATAGTAACTGGATGACAGGACGAAATTGGGAAGAACCACATTGTGATTCTAAGAATTGACCCCCCTTCCACACACGCTCTATTCCATTCAAATTAGATTACAGCTGTGAACCAACTGTGGATTGCTCAAGTATAAGGATGATTTGGGCGGAAGAGTGCTGGGTATACATACCTGAATAGCAGCAACAGCCGCGAAACCGGTCTTGAGCTTCCGGGGTAATTTTGTCCTGTCATCCAGATACAGTACCATACTACTCATTTCGAAAAACTCAGGAAATCTTGTTCACTCATATACACCAGTGTATTTTCCTCATGTTATTTGGTTGTCCTCCTATAAAATTCCCTGGTTTTTGCTACACGTTTTCAAACTTCTACGAGTCGGTCTAATGATACAGATAATCCCAATTTCGTAAATGGCGTTTTGATCGATCCATACACACACACACACACACACAGAATCGTTCATAAAAATCTCCCTGCAAGGTTACTTGGGATAGTGTGCATCTGTGGCATACTGACAGATAATCCTGCTACTCTCACCCAAACATCTATAACAGTTCCTCTCTCTCTCTCTCTCTCTCTCTCTCTCTCTCTCTCCAGTAATTGAAGCAGAATTTAAATCACCAAGTGAGCACAGTGAATAAATTTCAATTATTATGAGAGTGATCAAATCCTGCGAATACCTTCCATCTATCTATGGTGGAACCTCCATATGATGACAGCGTTGTGTGCACCTTTTGGATTAGATTATATTCTCATGAGCCTACAAAATTCTTGCTTGTGGGCAAATCTGTTTGGTGGGTTTTTCGTCACTCAATAACTCGAAAAGATGCATAAATCCTAATATAGCACCATCGAAGCCCTCAAGGCAGAATTAGCAAGAGGTTATTCAGATTTATTTCTGGGTTATAAAACTCGTACTCGAACCAGCGACAATACGATTACCGGGCAGAGGCTCTGTCAACTGAGTTATGGAAACCAGTTGTACGCGAATGGTGCAACGGATGCTCTAACGATATACAACCACTGCTCCGGATTTAATCACTGAACTAACCTCGTCAGTCGTATCATCCCAGCATCTCATGCCATGATCTAATTTAACGCGTAAAAATCTCCTTTGGATCTCACTCAGTTTTGTGTTGTTCATCCCACTGGGAAGTAACTGATGAGACCAGTTCAGTAATTGTAACCAGAGCAGTTACTGTGTATCATTGGAATAGTGGTTCGTGCTTCTTCGGAAGTTCATTTGCTTTATTCACACCCGTTTGGCAGTACCACGATAGTTCATCTGGTGGAGCATGTGCCCGGTGTGCGGAAGGTCTTTGGTTGGATTTCGGCTTCTGAGGTAGACCTTTAGAGGAGGAAAAATGCAAGTGGATTTCCAGTTGTCCGCGTCATCTTCTGGGTTCCTCGAGCTATCAATAAATTCCACGCGTATTTCGAAAGTGCACGTGCGTCTTCCTATTTTTTGTCACTTCTTTCACCAATGCCTTTACCAAATGCAGCTGAAGAAGTGAGACCGACCGACCGGCCGGTCAAAGCAACGGAAAATATTGCGACAGTGGTGCGATGGGGCGGGTGAGGACGAAAAAGCCTATCCAAAAGCCGACTGCTCATGGTATGCCCTGATATATCGAGCTTTGTTCTCACAATACGTGGTCTTTTATTTGAAAATGTCACCGCATCATGTTCTGATATGTGATACTACGTGTCCAGTATCCACTTAAGCTGTATAGTAGACTGTACTTAGTCGTTCTTGAGTATATGTGGGAATCTCAGCAGCAAATATTTAGAAGTTCTGTGTACTGTCGAAACCTGTAATTTTCATGAAGTATATACTGTTGACATAAAATTCGAAGCAGAAAGTGAACCACCAGGCTCTACAGAAAGCCTACCAACCAAATGCCCACTGAAGACTTTTGTTGCGAAATTCAACAGATCTGACAGCAAACACTATTGTCATTCATCTATCACACTGTTACTTTTTTCTTCTATGTCTGCACCGGAGAGTTTCAACGGTTTCAACTTTTTGCGGACCTTTTGCGTTGTACAAACTCACTCAGTTTCTTTATTCAATAATTTTATTGGACAGATGGGTGACCTGAAGTACAATGCATTTATCATTGTGAATTTTATCTCGGCTCCCGCTGGTTGTATGAAGTGACAGGACACTCAACTGTATGGAGACTCCGAATGATTCATTAGCGAATCGTGTTGTATGCAGTCAAATTACAAAATCACTGCTGCTCATATTATTAGGTAATGAAATATGGGTGGGATAGCACTATCTATGACTCATTTGAGAAATTCCTTAAACCTTCTGGTGAGTTCTGGATATCCCACAGGGTACAACATACGCGGTACTAATGTGTGTGTAGCATCCACATGTGAATTTAAATCCAGCTAGGGTCCTCGAACTCCTCTCCACTTGGATCAGCTCCACACATCAGGTGTTTATCCATGATTGATAGTAAGTAGTATGTAAACGGGTGGACGAAATTTCCCCGGAAGTACAAAACCGGTTTCGCTGCTTTCGCCTCTCATTAGGTATGCGTACCCGGTACTCCTCTGTCCACCCATCTTCATGCTGGTACAATCCGATGTTATATCTTCACCAGGATCTAATTTGAACCGTCTGGAGTGTGAACGGATACCCTTCATTGAAGAGTCCACAAATGAATCACGACTGTGATTTCTCATAGTTATTCGTGTCTGGGTCACTTCTAACCCAACGAACAACGAGCCTGCATGTGTAAGCGCTCATATTGATAGTGAGTAGTATGTAAAGGTATATATATATATATATATATATATATATATATATATAAGTCAGGAGTTATTAATTCTTTGCCTTCTTCCTCGCAGAAGGTTCCCGCTATGATCCTCGTTTGTGCTTATTCCGTGCAAACCTCTTTCTGATTGTAGTCTGATTGATTTTCAGCCGAGGATGTCCAAAGAGACTCCATGAACCAAAAGCCTTGTTCTTAAATAACAAATCTAGTAAATTCTGTCCATAAAAAGTTAATGGAATTTAAGGGAACTCCTACCCCAAAGTGAACTCATAGGGGAGTAATAAATTTGGAATCAGACAAACTATATCGGGGTACTACTGAAGTAAGTGTCTCTGTCGCACACACACACACACACACACACACACACACACACACACACACACACATGAAAGACAGACAGACGGGTGGTAGCCATTTTGGTACGTTACTATCTCCTAATTGTGAGCAATGCGATTTTACACCTGTCACCACTATCGTCAAATGTAATGGTAGACAGCATCCTGTATTCATCGGACTAATTACCCTACTCCTGACCTGTTAGGAACCTATGTGGATTTTCATTCCGAAGGTCACACGGGAAGTTGGTACAAAAGTAACAAATTGGGAATTTTACACAGGATCACTACAGTTCACTTGAATGCAACTATCCTTTTCGGTCATCTGGTGCCGAGAAATCGTAATCTGCCGCAGCCCCGACGCTGACCATGCATAAGTGAATCTGGGAGAGAGATCAAAGACTAAAGGAGATGGTTAATTCGAATATCTCGAAGTCGTTTAACTCTCATCAAAAAAAGTTCTGCTTACTCATGTTAACAAAAATTTCTTCTTCCACTTCTTATACCACCTCAGGGATTTCACTGCGACCCCTCGAATTCTCCTTCTCAGTATGAAATCTAAGGAGGTTAGCATAACCGGTAGTGGCCTAGTGGTTTACAAAGCTTCTTTCCCACCTCAGAAGCCAGGGATTCGAATCCCTGCTACCACCAATTACTTTGGTGGCAAACAGTATTCCACTTTCTTCAGGTTCGTTATCGTGTCTGACTTATTGGGACCTTATGTGGTTCTCTGCTACTTCAAGTCTCAAGGTCGTATTGCCTGTTATCCCTCTAATAGTGCAGAAGGCCTTTGTAGCTAAGGGGTATCTTTACCCCTTCCATTTACACTCATGCGCAAGCGTGCTACCGAAAATAGTAATATCAGACCCTGGCTGTTATAAATATGAATGTCTTCTTTTCTTTTTTCTTTTGAGGAAATCACTTGATGATTTCTCTTTGGTAAAAATATTACTGTCCGTTTTGTGGGAAATTGGTGAACCTCTGAAACATCTGATTTCCTCAGGAATTCTCAGAGTACTATAGATGATAGTGTGAACATTCACCCCTCAGGTTGCCTAGTGAATGTACTTGAGTTGAATGGATATCCAGATAACGGAAGAAAATCTTCTCTTATTATTTATATTCTATCAAATATTACTTAGGCTTGAATGAAAACCATCAAGTGTTTGAATTTGTCCTTAACTCGAGCTCAAGTGAGACGAATGAGAGCTAGCATGGTGTACCATTTTACTGTCTTCTAGCTGTGATACTCAATGCACTTTGTTTCCTCTGTGGTACTGTATCTTTGGACTTACAGGAACAATCCGAAACTATTGGAAAGACTGTTTTAGTGGACAACTAGAGGCCTGATAATTCGCATTATTTATTCAAGTGTGGTGTTTAATTCTAAGACTTTAACTACTCCAAGAAACTTTTACGCTTTACCGGAAATTAGATGATCGGAATCGAACTGGTGCTTGTTTGAGGAGAAAACTGGTATTCCCATTCCCGGAGACTGGGAGCTACCATGTCTAGGTATGATGCTCAGGTCAGTTAAGAAAAAGTGTGAATTACAATATAAAAACAGGTATCCAGTGTTGAAATTGGAGCTCTCTGACGAATATAGTGCAAATGGGATCTTATGTTCAGCAATACGAATCCACCATTCCCCGGAATTATTTAGCAGATCCATATAGTTCCACGGTTTATTAGAATAACTTCATAGATCATCTGTGACTGGCTATAAATCAGTCCCTTAAAAACTTTCCAAATACTGGGTCTGTCTAGAGGAGTAAGACCCTATCTTTGGTTTCATTCAAAACATTTTATTGCCTCAAGAATGAGAATACATACTGCATAGAAATCTCTCGCTGTGCGGGAAATGCTCTGCTAACGTTGGAAGCCAGTGTCAGAAGTCCTTTATATCATGTAGTATATAAGTTTAACGAACCAATGACAGCCGGTCCAGATAGCCTGGTGATCAAGGTGTTCGACTCACTATCGTTCCTCCAGAGTTGTAGTCTTGGCTGGGGCTGGGTGGATGAGCGTTGCTGACGATTCTTAAATAGGATGAAACAAATGTGCAGTATTTCGGTGGTCTAATCGTCCACACTGAGTGATGAATCATTTCATATAAAAAATCTAAATTCATTCATGTGCTATCGAGTTGGTTTGTTTTTAAAAATGCAGCCCCAAACCTATTGGCGTTATCGAACCTAGACAGATATCGTGAACTTTGAGCCTGATCATTCCCTCACATAAAGGGTTTCCTCTGACACAAAACGTTATATGTAGCCTATAACAAATACCAGCAGATATAAACAACTTTCAGCAGCCAAGAAAAAAGCATACGAATCAGAAACGGCAAAAGGAGACATTTATTTGCAAGCAAATATACGCCATAATGCTCCAGTGATATAATCATTATTCTTTGACTATTATTATACCCATTAGCCCCTTTTTCCAGTGATTTACTGAAGCCTTTTAGGCATAGACTTCACCATCCTAGTTATGAAACTACCAGTTATCGCGTGGACTTTTAAGGAGACCCATTCAAATGACCTTGAGGTCAAGGTTACATATTCGAAATGCCTCGCAGCTTTTTGACCGATGAGCCCGTCGTCTACCTCAAATTCACTGTAGAACCATGAGATAATAATATAGTTTCCAAATTTAACATATTCTTGTTCGTTTACTTTAGGTAGACTTTGGTCTATGTTTCAGTGAGGTGACCTGTTTCTAACTAGATCACGATTTATTCCATGATTATCATACAATTTCAGTTGCCTCAGTTTGACATAGAACTGCAATAAACAATACTAATATGCACAGTGTTTTATATTTCCTTTTTTAGTCATGATACAGTACAGACAATCAGGAAGGAAGAAATCAAGGAGAAGAGAATAAAACCTATCCGACGGATTTCGACAACACCCATAGTGCCCCATAATGTACTTTATACTTCGAAAATGATCTGCACCCCGAACTAGGTTCAGTCGTTTCTGCTACGTAATCTCTCCCAAGACAGTCATTCTTAATTTCTTATTGGCACACAGTGTCGTTTTTACTTGACTTTGGTCTGATTTGTTGGTGGTTTGTCGTGAAAATCCCAAGAAGTGAAACCTTTCCTTACTTCATACAACAACCTGAAAACTAGTGAATGAATGCAACTCGTGATTACTAGCATCGACTATTCGGATGCGGACAAAACTGGTAACCTTGACTACGAGATCAATAAAGGCCCGGCGAGGTTACGAAGTTCTAGTCATCTTTACTCACAAACTGCACTTGATTGCAATGGAGAATGGAAATGGCTCATGGGCTCTTGGACTGGCTACGTTGACAAACATAACGAACAAATGCGATTAGACTCAGCTAGTCGTATAAGGTTCTATCAGGTTGGTAGTAGTAATGAGCTGGGCGATAGCGGACCACTGTCTGTGACCAAATGGGACGGGCGGTGGCGGGTTTGGTGTCTCGTATCTTAGAAATTCTAGGAGCCCTACAGTCGGTCTGTTTGGTAGACCACATTTAGTTTGGATGATAACTGATTACGCAGTTTTCTCAGTTGTTACTTCGGGACATTTGAGTAGGTGCTGCTCTTTGAGTAGTCCACTATGGAATCAGAACTGTGATTCGCCGATGGTTCATTGCCAATCAATCACAGCTTACCTATGGAACGATGACATTTTTAGTTCAAATATCGAAATTAAGTAGTATGTGAATGGGTGAAAAATGTGTATCATTTTGAATAACCAATCAAGACGGACATGCAGCTGAATATAAGAAAAGTGAAGTGTTAAATTTCATTCTTATTTCGTAGCTGACAAACAGTTTGTGCAGATCGAATGTTCACGTATGCTGCTAGTCAAACTATCCCCGTTCAGCTGAAGTTTCACAATTCGAACCCAGTGGATGGGACGGGAATACATTTGATGATTCCGAACAACTAGAACGAAAGAATTAAAAAACCGTGCTTTTTCCATGGTTTTCAGTCTATCGATTCCGTTTGCCGCCATAAAACAAGCACCTTATTAGACGCGACGAAGTGTATGGGATTAGTTCGTGCCAAACGATTGTCATGATCTATACAAGCGAAAAATCCCAGGTTAGCGGTGGTCAAACGGTTATCATACCGAACGTGAAACTCGGATGCCCCGGGGTTCATATCCTTCCTCGATCGGTCAATACCCCATTCACCAGTCTCCAACTGGCCCCGACAATCTTCCTTATGTATATTGAATTAAAAGCGTAGTAAAACAGTGAATATTATTACCATTAGTATCGGGCCGACGGTTGTGCACGTGAGTCCGAAAATACAGCACGAGGGGGCGAATGTCAAAGAGAGCGCATTGCTATTGATGATTGTTTGCAAGTAGGATCAGACACATTTACAAGGTTTCCTTGGCTGATTAGAGAGTTCATATTGTACGATTATTCACTCCAATAGCTCTTCGAATAGTTGTATCATTGAACGTTGGTGTTGTAAATTTGCATGTCTAGCCTTGTGTCAGTGGCTATCAAACGTCCATCTCGAAGAATTCCAGACTCTTCTGTCTCCGGGGGGTTCGAGTCCTCGGGCTGCGACCAGTCGCTTTCTCTAACTGGCAACTTTGAATTATGCGTGACTCTCCTCGCCCTGCAATATTGTACTATTGTTATGCAGTAAAAAGGAGGTAAACAGAAGTATGAAAAATAAATGGTACCCTTAAAGTTCTGTTTAGGAAAGGTTATAGTCTTTTCTGTTCTACTTTTCCTCCCCGTATTTAATTAACATTCAATAAGATATTCACCTGGAGAATTCTAATAATTTGGTGGTATTTAGTAATTCACTATCGTGCGGCTCGTTATCACACCTGACCTATAGGGACCTTGTGGTTCTCTGCCACTCCAAGTTCCAAGGTCTGATTGCCTATTATCCCTAATACGGCAGTGGGCGTTCGTGGCTATGTGGGTCTACCCCATCCATTGCACTCGTCCTAAAATATAATTTAGAAAATATGAGTATTAGCCCTCGGCGGGTAAACAAGTTCTGCCTTCTGGAAAGCTAGCCGCATCCGGTTAGGTCGTCGTCCTTTGCTCAATGAGGTGTAGACATGCATATAGGTAGTCCGCTGATGTTTCACTGACCTAGATCACCTATGGTGTCTGTATTGGTCAGATGTGAAGCTGTGAATCTTCTGAAATGGACCATTTATGCTAAATCTTCGATAAAAGCCACCTGTCTTTTCGAAGCCGATATCTTCAACGTATGTCACAAAGCTGGGTGCTTAGATTTGTGTTTTTGAAAGGTGGAATC